>ONZH01005359.1:0-24703 GCA_900303285.1 Rhinella marina | reverse complement strand
CCCCCGTCTCCTCTGCGTGCAATGCGTTCTCCCTTATTGCGATGAGCGATTCTTTAAGGACGCCTAGGAGCGGGAATGGTTACGCTCACTATAGCGTCCTCGCTGCTGACCTTCTTGGTGGACTCCTCAAAGATACGCAGTACATCGCATATGTCTGCCATCCATGGCCACTCGTGGTTGGCAAACTGAGGGAGCTGAGTTGGAGGCACGCGTGGATTCATTATCTGGTACTCCATCAATGCTCTCTGCTGCTCACACACCCTGGCCAACATGGAATAGGTGGAATTCCAGCGAGTCGGCAGGTCGCACAACAGCCGATGTTCAGGCAAATGGAGGCGTTGCTGGAGTTTTTTTAAGCTAGCAGCAGCTACAGTTGACTTCCGAAAGTGAGCGCACAAGCGCCGCACTTTCACCAGTAGCTCTGCCAGGTTGGGGTAAGTCTTCAGAAATTTTTGGACTACCAGATTAAAAACGTGGGCCAGGCATGGTACGTGATTGAGTTCGGCAAGCTCCAGAGCCGCCACCAGGTTACGGCCGTTATCGCACACGACCATGCCTGGTCCTAGCTGCAGCGGCGACAGCCACATCTCCGTCTGCTGCAATATGGCGTCCCTCACCTCTGGGGCGCTGTGCTTCCTGTCGCCCAAGCTGATGAGCTTTAGCACCGCCTGCTGACGTCTCCCCGCGCCAGTGCTGCAACGCTTCCAGCTAGCGGCTGAGGGAGATGTTAAGGCACAGGAGGAGGAGGAGGAGGAGGAGGAGGAGGGGGGTTTATCAGAACCCATGCTGGCAATCTTGGGCGGGGGTGGTAGGTAGGCCGTCTCTGTTTGCGACCCCGTCCCCGCCTTCCACTACATTCACCCAGTGTGCCGTCAGAGAAGATGTATCGTCCCTGGCCGCAAGCGCTTGTCCATGAGTCGGTGGTCAAGTGGACCTTTGCGCTGACTGCGTACCTCAGGGCCCGCCTGATGTTACGCGACACGTGCTGGTGCAGGGCGGGGACGGCACTCCGGGAAAAGTAGTGGCGGCTAGGGACGGAATAGCGAGGTGCGGCAGCCGCCATCAGGTCGCGGAAGGCCTGCGTCTCCACAAGCCTAAACGGCAACATCTCCAGGGCCAGCAGTTTGGAGATGTGGCAGTTTAAGGCTTGGGCTTGGGGGTGACTCGAGGCGTACTTCCGCCTGCGGTCGAACGCCTGCGAGATGGACAGTTGTTGGGACGAGGAGTGTGAAGGTGCAGGCGAAGAGGCGGGGGAAGGGGAGGCTGAAGGAGAAGGCCCCAAAGTAGCCGAGGCAGAGGCAGATGTGGAGGTGTCCCTGGCTGGAGGTCTGGACCGCAGTGGCAGCACACAACAAAGGGGAAGAGGCAGTGGCAGCAAGACCGGGCGCAGTTTGTATTGCGTTTGCTCTCTCCCACTCAGCCCAGTGCTTGAATTCCAAGTGACGCCGCATGCCTGAGGTGGTCAGATTGCTCTTCTCAGAGCCCCTACTCAGTTTTGAGTGGCAGAGTGTGCAAACCGCGCTCAGTTTGTCATCCGCACAAACATTAAAAAATCTCCACACCACAGAAGTACGAGGCCTCGATGGGGGAGCTTCGCGCGACTGGCCCGCTGCGGGAACAGCTTCGGCCCTGCTGGCTGTGGCCTCACTTCTCTGTCTGAACTGTCCTCTGCCTCTGGACATCCCTCTGCCTGTGGACATCCCTCTGCCTGTGGACATCCCTCTGCCTGTGGACATCCCTCTGCCTCTGGACATCCCTCTGCCTCTGGACATCCCTCTGCTCTTGCTGCCTTTTTCGGTGCTGCGCAGACCACCACCTCTCCACTGCTTTCCCTCGCTGGACATCACCCCTGGCCAAGTGGGGTCGGTCATTTCGTCATCCACCACCTCCTCTTCCTCACTCTGCTCCTCCTCCTGCCCACTGGACATTCCAACAGCCTCCCTTGATGGCAACTGCGTCTCATCATCATCATCGCTCATGATAACAGATGCTGGCTCAGGGTCCACATCAGCAGGAGATGGCGAAAACTCCAGTGTTTGGGCATCACTACAAACAAATTCCTCTGCTAGCTCCTGGGATTCTTCCGGCACATCTGAAAAAGGACCCGAAAAGAGCTCCTGGGAGGGGTCAAGGGTGGGATGACTCTGTTGGCCAGGTGTGGAGGAAGGAGGGTCAGAGTGAGACTGTGTGGATGACTGGCTGGTGGACAACTGTGTGGAAGCGCTATCGGCTATCCATTGCACCACCTGTTCAACCTGCTCAGGCCTCAACAGCGGTGTAACCCGCCCCCTGCTTAACTGTCCCATAAAGGCAGGGATTCTGGATGAGCGGGATCCTGGCTGATCCTCACCAGCACACATTGTATCCCCACTGGCTTCAACAAGGCCCCCAACAGCATTTCCGCGCCCCCGTCCTCGTCCACGTCCGATTCCGCTAGCCCCCCTCCGCATTTTATTTTTTTTTGTTGCAAATACAATATTTGGGTATATAATTAGGTATGTGAAATAATTTAGCAAGAGAACGCACAGTACAGTGGCCTATTAAAAAGGCCTAGATATTGTATATTTCAAAGTACACAGCCGTGTAGTAACTGAACAGACGGTGGGTATTTACACCAGGTATGTGAGATAATTTAGCAAGAGAACGCACAGTACAGTGGCCTATTAAAATGCCTAGATATTGTATATTTCAAAGTACACAGCCGTGTAGTAACTGAACAGACGGTGGGTATTTACACCAGGTATGTGAGATAATTTAACAAGAGAACGCACAGTACAGTGGCCTATTAAATGCCTAGATATTGTTATATTTCAAAGTACACAGCCGTGTAGTAACAGAACAGACGGTGGGTATTTACACCAGGTATGTGAGATAATTTAACAAGAGAACGCACAGTACAGTGGCCTATTAAAATGCCTAGATATTGTATATTTCAAAGTACACAGCCGTGTAGTAACAGAACAGACGGTGGGTATTTACACCAGGTATGTGAGATAATTTAACAAGAGAACGCACAGTACAGTGGCCTATTAAAATGCCTAGATATTGTATATTTCAAAGTACACAGCCGTGTAGTAACAGAACAGACGGTGGGTATTTACACCAGGTATGTGAGATAATTTAGCAAGAGAACGCACAGTACAGTGGCCTATTAAAATGCCTAGATATTGTATATTTCAAAGTACACAGCCGTGTAGTAACTGAACAGACGGTGGGTATTTACACCAGGTATGTGAGATAATTTAACAAGAGAACGCACAGTACAGTGGCCTATTAAAATGCCTAGATATTGTATATTTCAAAGTACACAGCCGTGTAGTAACAGAACAGACGGTGGGTATTTACACCAGGTATGTGAGATAATTTAACAAGAGAACGCACAGTACAGTGGCCTATTAAAATGCCTAGATATTGTATATTTCAAAGTACACAGCCGTGTAGTAACTGAACAGACGGTGGGTATTTACACCAGGTATGTGAGATAATTTAAGCAAGAGAACGCACAGTACAGTGGCCTATTAAAATGCCTAGATATTGTATATTTCAAAGTACACAGCCGTGTAGTAACAGAACAGACGGTGGTATTTACACCAGGTATGTGAGATAATTTAAGCAAGAGAACGCACAGTACAGTGGCCTATTAAAATGCCTAGATATTGTATATTTCAAAGTACACAGCCGTGTAGTAACAGAACAGACGGTGGGTATTTACACCAGGTATGTGAGATAATTTAACAAGAGAACGCACAGTACAGTGGCCTATTAAAATGGCCTAGATATTGTATATTTCAAAGTACACAGCCGTGTAGTAACAGAACAGACGGTGGGTATTTACACCAGGTATGTGAGATAATTTAACAAGAGAACGCACAGTACAGTGGCCTATTAAAATGGCCTAGATATTGTATATTTCAAAGTACACAGCCGTGTAGTAACAGAACAGACGGTGGGTATTTACACCAGGTATGTGAGATAATTTAACAAGAGAACGCACAGTACAGTGGCCTATTAAAATGCCTAGATATTGTATATTTCAAAGTACACAGCCGTGTAGTAACTGAACAGACGGTGGGTATTTACACCAGGTATGTGAGATAATTTAACAAGAGAACGCACAGTACAGTGGCCTATTAAAATGCCTAGATATTGTATATTTCAAAGTACACAGCCGTTGTAGTAACAGAACAGACGGTGGGTATTTACACCAGGTATGTGAGATAATTTAAGCAAGAGAACGCACAGTACAGTGGCCTATTAAAATGCCTAGATATTGTATATTTCAAAGTACACAGCCGTGTAGTAACAGAACAGACGGTGGGTATTTACACCAGGTATGTGAGATAATTTAACAAGAGAACGCACAGTACAGTGGCCTATTAAAATGCCTAGATATTGTATATTTCAAAGTACACAGCCGTGTAGTAACTGAACAGACGGTGGGTATTTACACCAGGTATGTGAGATAATTTAACAAGAGAACGCACAGTACAGTGGCCTATTAAAATGGCCTAGATATTGTATATTTCAAAGTACACAGCCGTGTAGTAACAGAACAGACGGTGGGTGGGTATTTACACCAGGTATGTGAGATAATTTAACAAGAGAACGCACAGTACAGTGGCCTATTAAAATGCCTAGATATTGTATATTTCAAAGTACACAGCCGTGTAGTAACTGAACAGACGGTGGGTATTTACACCAGGTATGTGAGATAATTTAAGCAAGAGAACGCACAGTACAGTGGCCTATTAAAATGCCTAGATATTGTATATTTCAAAAGTACACAGCCGTGTGTAGTAACTGAACAGACGGTGGGTATTTACACCAGGTATGTGAGATAATTTAACAAGAGAACGCACAGTACAGTGGCCTATTAAAATGCCTAGATATTGTATATTTCAAAGTACACAGCCGTGTAGTAACAGAACAGACGGTGGGTATTTACACCAGGTATGTGAGATAATTTAAGCAAGAGAACGCACAGTACAGTGGCCTATTAAAATGGCCTAGATATTGTATATTTCAAAGTACACAGCCGTGTAGTAACTGAACAGACGGTGGGTATTTACACCAGGTATGTGAGATAATTTAAGCAAGAGAACGCACAGTACAGTGGCCTATTAAAATGCCTAGATATTGTATATTTCAAAGTACACAGCCGTGTAGTAACTGAACAGACGGTGGGTATTTACACCAGGTATGTGAGATAATTTAACAAGAGAACGCACAGTACAGTGGCCTATTAAAATGGCCTAGATATTGTATATTTCAAAGTACACAGCCGTTGTAGTAACAGAACAGACGGTGGGTATTTACACCAGGTATGTGAGATAATTTAACAAGAGAACGCACAGTACAGTGGCCTATTAAAATGGCCTAGATATTGTATATTTCAAAGTACACAGCCGTGTAGTAACTGAACAGACGGTGGGTATTTACACCAGGTATGTGAGATAATTTTAACAAGAGAACGCACAGTACAGTGGCCTATTAAAATGGCCTAGATATTGTATATTTCAAAGTACACAGCCGTGTAGTAACACTGAACAGACGGTGGGTATTTACACCAGGTATGTGAGATAATTTAAGCAAGAGAAACGCACAGTACAGTGGCCTATTAAAATGCCTAGATATTGTATATTTCAAAGTACACAGCCGTGTAGTAACTGAACAGACGGTGGGTATTTACACCAGGTATGTGAGATAATTTAACAAGAGAACGCACAGTACAGTGGCCTATTAAAATGGCCTAGATATTGTATATTTCAAAGTACACAGCCGTGTAGTAACTGAACAGACGGTGGGTATTTACACCAGGTATGTGAGATAATTTAGCAAGAGAACGCACAGTACAGTGGCCTATTAAAATGGCCTAGATATTGTATATTTCAAAGTACACAGCCGTTGTAGTAACTGAACAGACGGTGGGTATTTACACCAGGTATGTGAGATAATTTAACAAGAGAACGCACAGTACAGTGGCCTATTAAAAATGCCTAGATATTGTATATTTCAAAGTACACAGCCGTGTAGTAACAGAACAGACGGTGGGTATTTACACCAGGTATGTGAGATAATTTAGCAAGAGAACGCACAGTACAGTGGCCTATTTAAATGCCTAGATATTGTATATTTCAAAGTACACAGCCGTGTAGTAACTGAACAGACGGTGGGTATTTACACCAGGTATGTGAGATAATTTAACAAGAGAACGCACAGTACAGTGGCCTATTAAAATGCCTAGATATTGTATATTTCAAAGTACACAGCCGTGTAGTAACAGAACAGACGGTGGGTATTTACACCAGGTATGTGAGATCAATTTAGCAAGAGAACGCACAGTACAGTGGCCTATTAAAATGCCTAGATATTGTATTTTCAAGTACACAGCCGTGTAGTAACAGAACAGACGGTGGGTATTTACACCAGGTATGTTGAGATAATTTAGCAAGAGAACGCACAGTACAGTGGCCTATTAAAATGCCTAAGATATTGTATATTTCAAAGTACACAAGCCGTGTAGTAACAGAACAGACGGTGGGTATTTACACCAGGTATGTGAGATAATTTTAGCAAGAGAACGCACAGTACAGTGGCCTATTAAAATGCCTAGATATTGTATATTTCAAAGTACACAGCCGTGTAGTAACAGAACAGACGGTGGGTATTTACACCAGGTATGTGAGATAATTTAGCAAGAGAACGCACAGTACAGTGGCCTATTAAATGGCCTAGATATTGTATATTTTCAAGGTACACAGCCGTGTACTAACTGAACAGACGGTGGGTATTTACACCTGGTATACAAAAAGGGTATTGCAGGCACACAGAACCCAGAACACTAGAGCCAAAATAAACTGTATTTAAAAAATTAAAATAAAATTCACAGCCGTATACTGCCAGATCAGATGGTGCATATACACACTAGTTATATAACAGGGTTTTTTCAGCCAAAAAGAACGCTGAACAGTAGTGCCAAATATAGTTTGGTATGTAGCAGAGCACCTAATACACCACTAATTGGCTCTCTCTGTCCCTACTCCAGCCAGCTATCCCTGAATACGGCAGCCGTCTCTGTAAAGTGTATCTTGTAGTAAAAGCTATCACTGTAGTGCACTATAGGTAGCCCTGATAAGGGCTTTTTAATCACGCTCCTGCCTGTCCAACTGCTAAAACCTGTCTGTCCCTTCTCCAGCCTCTGTCCCTGACTAAGTTCACGCAGCATATGCGTACGAGCAGGAAGAGCTGAGTTTTTAATATTCGAGGTCACATGGTTTTTCCAGCCAATCCATGTAGACGCTGTTTTCGCGCTGCCAGCGTGCTCAGCGTGCCTGTCATACCCCCCCTGCATGTTGATTGGTGGAAAAAGAGCGCCAGGGAAGTTGGGAGGGGAAACGAATTCTAAGTGCGCCATCGCCGTTATACTCGATTGAAATCGAGTATGCCGAATAGCGTAGTATTCGATCGAATACCGGCTCGATCGAACACTACTCGCTCATCTCTAGTAATAATAAAACTGAAAAGTGGGGCGTGCAAAATTATTCGGCCCCCTTGCATTAATACTTTGTGGTGCCACCTTTTGCTGCGATTACAGCTGCAAGTCGCTTGGGGTATGTCTCTATCAGTTTTGCACATCTAGAGACTGAAATTCTTGCCCATTCTTCCTTGCAAAACAGCTCAAGCTCTTGAGGTTGGATGAAGAGCGTTTGTGAACAGCAGTTTTTCAGCTCTTTCCACATATTTTCAATTGGATTCAGGTCTGGACTTTGACTTGGCCATTCTAAGACCTGGATACGTTTATTTTTGAACCATTCCATTGTTGATTTTGCTTTATGTTTGGGATCATTATCTTGTTGGAAGATAAATCTCCATCCTAGTCTCAGGTCTTTTGCAGACACCAACAGGTTTTCATCCAGAATGGTCCTGTATTTGGCTCCATCCATCTTCCCTGTCCCTCCTGATGAAAAGCAGGCCCAAACCATGATGCTGCCACCACCATGTTTGACAGTGGGGATGGTGTGTTCAGGGTGATGAGCTGTGTTGCTTTTACGCCAAACATATTGTTTTGCATTGTTTCCAAAAAGTTGGATTTTGGTTTTCATCTGACCAGAGCACCTTCATCAGTGGTCTCAGTGGTCTTCTTCCATTTCAATGTGATCGCTTGCACAGTGCTCCTTGGGATGTTTAAAGCTTGGGAAATCTTTTGGTATCCAAATCCGGCTTTAAACTTCTCCACAACAGTATCACGGACCTGCCTGGTGTGTTCCTTGGTCTTCATGATGCTCTCTGTGCTTTAAAACAGAACCCTGAGACTATCACAGAGCAGGTGCATTTATACGGAGACTTGATTACACACAGGTGGATTCTATTTATCTTCATCAGTCATTTAGGACAACATTGGATCATTCAGAAATCCTCAATGAACTTCTGGAGTGAGTTTTCTGAACTAAAAGTAAATGGGCCAAATAATTTTGCACGCCCCACTTTTCAGTTTTATTATTATAAAAAAAGTTTATATGATCCAATAAATTTTGTTCCACTTCACAATTGTGACCCACTTGTTGTTGATTCTTGACCAAAAATTTAAAATGTTATATCTTTTTGTTTGAAGCCTGAAATGTGGCAAAAGGTTGAAAAGTTCCAGGGGGCCGAATACTTTCGCAAGGCACTGTACAATCTACAAGGGAGGGGTAAAGGAGAGTAATTCTGGACACTGTGAGTTTAATGCTTCGTATAAACTGCAAATAAAACAAAATTGTTTAGTACTTACTTACTTGAGGGATATCTGCTTGGCATCGCTTAGATAAGCAGTGCACTCTTTTTGAACTTTGCTTTGTGACACTTTATTAGTAGCACCTAGTTACATTAATTGTCCTAATAACTGTTCTTTGCACAACACACTCTCCCTTAGGTAAAGGCACACATTTTTTCACCTCTGCTATAACTCTAAGTTGCTTCATTAGGGAGAACTCTCTTATTAGTCCATGGTAAACATTCACAAATGGAACATTACTTTCCAAACCATCGTAAATTGCATAGTGATGTGTATAACAGGTTGAAACCAACTTCGAAAGACAAATTATAAAAATTGAAAAAAAGAAAAAAGTGACAGAACACAGAGCAACTTTATGAACTCAACCAAGCCAAGTGTTGAAGTTCTATTTGAATCGTTAATATTTTTATTTTTAAGTAGAATTATTTTCCAGTGCAATTGTTTTGGCCAAGAAAAAAGTCCAAAAAGCAAAATGCTTCACAGCACATAGGGAACTAAAACTTATGAATGTATCAATTCCATCACTAAATGTACAGAATAGGGTACAGAATAGTCATTAAATCTGGAACTTAAATATTGAATTGCACACTGATGAACATGTGAGTCCCAAGATTATACTCCTGATACCCTAGTAAACATACACTCTGTTTGCCATAACAGTTCCATTGACTGTAGGAAAACAGGCCGAACTGGATGGACAGATGTCTTTTTTCGGCCTTATAAACTATGTTACTATGTTATTATGTTACTGGCTGGAGATGAAAATGGCAGGCATTTCAATTAGTGATGAGAGAAGTAGTCGAAAATTTGATTCGCCAGCTTTGCCAAATTTTACAAAAAAGTCTTTGTAAGTAGTGGGTGCGATGGGTGCAATCATACGGAGCGGTGATTGCCCCATCCCCCATCATTGTACCTTTTAGTTTCCACGTTCATAGCTGATCATAGCAATTATACAGTGTAAAATTGTAAAAAATTAATAAAATAATACTTAACCTCATCCATTTGATTGCGAAGAGCGAGCAAACACCATCTTGATTGGAGACACAGCACATGGGATTTCATACAAGATCTTCAGTCAAGATGGTGGCTGCCGGTTCTTCGCACTCAAACGCATGGGGTAAGTATGATTTTTATAATTTTTTACCTCCATTTAGGGGAAATTGATTCGCTACCACGAAGCACAAGGAAATTTGGCTTCATGGCGAATCAAATTTTCCCTCAAATTCAGATCGAGTTCCACTTCGTGGAGTTCGATTCGCTCAACACTAATCTCAGTAATAGATTTACAAATTGAGGTGTAGATTGTATATGGAGAGCTAACTGTGAACTAAAGTCTAAAGATGAAATAGTTAGGAATTGTTTAATTCATTACCTCTATGTAATTATTGCAGAGAACTGACTATACTTAAAGAGGTATTCCCATCCCAGACGATATGCCCCCATTGTCTGATAGGTGCGGGTCCAACCACTGCCTGCACATCCGCTCTCCTTTCATTTCTATGGGGGCTAAATTCACCTGAATCAAGTCACGAAAAAATCATATTTAAATGCATTTTTAATTTTTACAAAATTTGGGTAGAATTCAGTTAATTTAGAGTCAATTCACTCATCTATAGTGTGTAACTATTTCAGCATATCTATAGGGGGTTCAAGAGTTTTTTTTTTTATTTAACTTGGACAACTGCTTTAAAAGAAAACAGCTACAAAATAGCAGGGGTTTGCCCCTCACTATATACTTGTAACTAGTAAATAAGTTACATTTTATAAAGTACAGGACAAGTTAATCACAGACAGCATGCTGGTCTGTTAATAATAGTGAGAGGAATAAAGGATCACAAATATTGACAATTTGCAGTTAAAGATTATTAATCTGCTTCAAAACATCCCAGCGTTTCTAATGTACTCGCTGCTATATAGTCAGAATATTCCACGGAGAAAATTAGATTTTTACCTAACTCAGGCTTGCTACAAATCCAAAGTGTCAGTTTCATATATCAGGCAATTAATTATAGTGTTTATTTTTGGGAGGATGAAACATTTTACATATATTTACTTAGAAAGCTGCATGGTTCCTCTAGAATAAATAAGGGCTATAATTTTAGAGCAGAAAACCCACAGTTTGCAAGTGCTGCTCATCAATTTCAAACTGTATTAATGAGCAAAAGAGCTGAGACAGTCATTCATACTGTCTTTATGATAAGACTAACCTACAGGGCAAATCAAGATTAAGGACAAAGAGAAGACAAATTTCTGTTTAAACTCTTCTAGCTCTGCAATCAATCATACACGTGTGCGAGTGAGCTGCGGCCAAAAAGTAGAGCAGAAATGAGAGTAGAATTTATTTGCACTGAAAACATGATTTCTGAGTTATTTTATGCAGGACGTTGGGTTGAAGGATGCATCAAACCTTTTGGGTATATATACTGTGTGTGTGTGTGTGTGTGTGTGTGTGTATATATATATATTTATATCCAATAGGTATATATACACTGTATATATTTATTGCATATTTTAGGATGATCGTTCAAAGACCTTTAGTCTGAAGGTCAGATTCCAGCAAGGCACCAGATTCTTCCGCTACGAGCTGCATGAAGGAGTCCAGGGCACAAGGTAGTATGTACCTGTTTTCCTTTCCTGCTGTTTTCAAGAGATTTAGATTAAGTTCATCCACAAGACTATATTCGTTTTGTGGTTCACGTATTGCGGATTTGCAAAATGCAACATAGATGCGGTCTGTGTGCATCCTGCACTTTTCGGTGGCCCCATTGAAAAAATCCTCTTCTCTTTTATTATTTTATTTATTTATTTTATGTACTTACATAGATCTACTATATTCCGTAGCGCTTTACAGACATTAGCATCAAGTTCCCTCTCAGTATGTCTTCGAAGAGTGGGAGGAAAACGGAGTACCCGGATGAAACCCACGCAAACATGGGGAGAACATACAAACTCCATGCAGATATTGTCCTTTTCCTCAATATGTCTATATGCTACTGTTTAGGCCATATGTTGAGTTCTGTTCACATCTGAGGCAGAGGTTCTGTTTGGAGCCTCCAACACATATTCTGTTGAAGTTGACAATAATAGTACTTTTCCTGTAAAAATGGCTGACTAGTAGAGCATTGTGGCTTCCATTACAAAATTGGAGCCACAATACAGATGTGAACAGATCCTAGTACAGAGTTGTACCATTTACACCACATCATTATCTACATTATGACATAAAATAATACATAGACTTATTTATAAAAACAAGTCCAAAGATGATGTGAAGGTATTTCCCGAATAATAAAATTTCAGCCCCTTATTTTTCTGTTCAAATTGTGTGATCTAGTACAGTACCTCACCCTATGTAGCACATCTACACATCTAGCAATACCAATAATTTCTGGTAAGACTTTGGTAATTCAAAAGTGACCTGTTTTGGATATTAGGGAACACTAGCATCTGTCAGGCAAATAAAAAACCCTGGTCTTGGTATACACAGCAGGAAATTATCAAAAAAAGATTAATTTGCTCCTGATAATTGCCTGCTCCTCAGAGTGAGAGCTGCATTTACATACATCAGTCATCTCCTATGTATGGAGATGAAAAATTGCTGCTGCAATTGCTCATCCCCATGGAGAATAATTCCTCTGGGCATCACTGTTTAAACAGCGCAGTGATTTAGGTGACCATATTAGTGATGCTTTTACCTGATGAATTTGGTTGCTCATTCATCGAGTGAACGGTGGCACCTTTACACAGGTATCATGAACAAGCTCTCATAGGAATGCTCCGTCCTGATAATTGCCCTGATCATCGGCTCATGTAAAGGGACCTTAAAGTATTACTTATTCAGGTCTGTGAAATGGCTCCAGCTAGATGCTATACTGTATAACTTTATACCATAGAATAGTAATCACCAACCAGTGGCTCTACAGTTCTCACAAAACTGTCAGCTTGTCTTGACAGCTACTGGTTTGTAGTTGCAGCTTTGTAACAGCAAGAGGTCATAAGACCCATGTCATAGGATATAAACTATTATGATGCATTGATCCCTATGTGTATTGGGAAAACAAAATACCATAAAAACAGTGACATTTTCACCTTAGGCTACATTCAAATGACAGTGGAAAAAAATAATTCTAAATACAGCTATGTGACGTTTTCCACTGGTGTGTGAATGTAGCCTTATTCTGCTTTTGCTTGATTTGCATTTATAGGATAACATACAACTGTCCATGAGCTTAGTCTACCAGTGTGCCAATAAATGTGTTGGAATTAGAGCCCAGAGGAGGCTGCAAATGTATTGGTTTGAAAACCTTTGATCTTTTGTATAGACTTTAATGACACACTTGAATGACTGTTAATAAAGTAGAAGGCTAAAAAACATTGGATCTCATCTTGATTCTGATCTCATGACCCCATGTTTACTCCCTCTAAAAGAACTCCCTGTCTTAAAAAAATGTTTCTGCTAATGAATCTGGTTGTAGTCTTCTTGTTTCCTTGCCAAAATTATGGATAGAACAGCAGTTTGTCAACTAATGCAAATTGTAGATGTCTCTCAGAGCCCTCTAGCCTAATAATCTGCTATGCCAGGTTCTCATTAAGAAAAACCTTCTTCCTTCCAGCCCTCTTTATCTTCTGGACCAACCAGATGGCAAAGATGAAAGAAAACATGAAGAGTTGAAATCTAACCATAAGGTTCACTTTGTTTTTGCTTATCAAAATGTTGACCAAATTTGCTAATCTTAGAAAGCTTACATGGTATAAAGTATTCCGCATTGCTACAACATTAAAGTTTGCATAGCAATAAGTCAACTTTTAGTTTACTAAATATATATTTAGATAGACTCCAGAGATAAAAGCCTGAGCTTCCTTACAGGAAGTGTTAAGGAATTCAACTGATATGAAATAAAAATATTCTTAAAAAAAACGGAATTGTTCTCACCAACTAAAGTAATACTGAGGGTGGCAATATATGGTTTAGAGCATCTAGGATCTTTTTCATTTGTTACCTTGCTGCATACCATAAATGAAGTCATAGGTCTCATTTCCTTAAATTGGACAATGCATTATATCTTTGAGAGTTAAATAAAATGTGTCATCAGAAGACAGCCTAAAGGTAAAATAAACAGATTTTATAAGAATTGTAGGTGATTTTTTTAAATTTGCCATGTCACCATCTATATTTAAAAAAAAAAAAATTAAAATCTAGCAGTTTTCACACTGGTGCTGAGACTCAAAATATGCTGACATTTTCTGGTCTGTACAGATCGCTTTTTAGTAGCCAAGGCAGGATTTCAATGACAAATAATACCTCAATAATGATAACACTGGATCTACCATTCACAATAGGTGATGGTCACAACTAAAGTTAAGCGAATTGATTCTATAATATCTGACCAAAACATTTTAAAAAAATATGTGGATATTGTAGTATCCAAATTTCTACTAATTCAATTTGGGAGAATTTTGAGGAAAAAGATGGCCACCCCTATAATCATGTACAGAAAATAGATTAAAAAAAATAATTTCACCAACTAAGGTTCATTTAATAGGAAACCAATTAACCTCTTCATTTTTTGAGTGTGGAAGGAAACCAGAGTATGTGGTAGAAACTCACACAAATACGAGGAGAACATACAAAGTCCATGCAGATGTTGAGGACCCCAGTATACTGGCTCAATGATAACCACTGAGCCACCATGTTGTCATCAAATCAGGTCTGATGAATGGTATTGCCCAGTTGTCATATACGACTTTTTAAAGTAACTCTGACAAAATCAGTCACTTCACTAAAGTAAATAATATTTTACTATTCATTGTAGACCAATTCATTATAGATCAATTTCTTACCATGAATGCAGTATACACCCTTACTTTGACCAAAAAATGAGCCAAGCCCATCTATTTTCGAATCAACATTTCAGGAGTTCACATAGTGTCTTATGCATAGGATAGGTCATGAATCTATAACTCATTGGGGCCTGGACCCAAACAGTTCTAGCTATGGCTACTGTGATTTGGTGTGAGAAATAGCAGTTTGTGGACTTTCAGTCTTTTCTAAACTCAACATAGCCATTTTTATATAATTCCTAAAAAGACAGTTCTAAGTCCAGTCAAGAGACCCAAGCATTGAAATAACGAGATTGCCTGGTGTTTAAATGTCTTTTACAAAGGACCCTACACAGAGATATTTCATATCAGAAAATAAAAAGGCACACAGTGAGATAATACTATTTCTAGTATTGAATATGATATATGAAAACTACTCCCATCATCCTGCAGAATCTGGGTAAACACTTCTCTGATTTACACAGGTGCTGAATGAATATTTCCGAAGCTAAACCCTCCTAGGCCTAACACCCGTGTGTGCATGAAATTAGAATGTCAGCATTTGATTCATGCTGCCTGGCTGTGACTGTGAAACAAATTATGTCAGTGGGAGGCAATTGCAATATTAGTCTGAGCAGATAATATTAGTGAGGAGCCGGGCTGAACTTTCTTTTCAGTATTTATTTTGTCAGCATTTGCAAACTTAATAAATTGGTCATTTTGTCACATCAATGTAACCACGAGAGGCAAACCAGGGACTACAATTAGAATATTCTATCTATCTATCTATCTATCTATCTATCTATCTATCTATCTATCTATTTATCTATTTATCTATTTATCTATTTATCTATTTATCTAGAAAAAACAAAAAACAAAAGCGAGGCAGCACTCAAATAAAGTGAAACATTGAAGGACCCTTTATTCCCAGAACATGCGACGTTTCGGCCTACTCCATGAGGCCTTTCTCAAGCAATAAACAACTAGTGCATGGTACACAATAAATAGGCAAAGTAGGAGGGATCACCAGAACATGTGACCCAATTATGCAAATATATAGTGACATCATAATATGTGTCAAAGTAGTGTAAACATCATCAGTTAAATCCAAACTTTCATATATACAGCAAATGTGCATTACATAAACAAATCAATGATCATAGTGTTACATCAATCAGTATCTCTTGCAGATAAGAGCCACCCACTCGTGAGTACGTGCAACAAAATCTAACATAATAAAATTAGCAACTATAGTCGCTTATACCTATAACCAGGTACATCATCAGATGGGGAATCGCTTGAGTCAATGTAAGGAGAACGCATCCTGAAGTATCCACAACGCAGGCGGCAGTATGGCGATCACGTGATTCCCACGTCACGTGTACGCATCACATGGGCTCAGACTAACACCGTCAGACGTAGGCGGAGAATACTACTGCCGCGTCTGTGCAGTCATAAGCCCTCACTGCCCTTCCTCAAACCATACCGCTAGTTAGTAGTGCGCATGCGGTTACTTTACAGAGACCTATAGGGTGATTGTGGTTGCCATAGTCACAAATAGTTTCTAACATAAGGTATTAAAAGTATGTCCATGGTAAACATGGTATTAAATCACTAGATATCATGTGAATAAACTTATAGATGATATCATATAGTTAGAGTTATACTCAATAAGGTGTTCTCACACAATTAGAGATATCCCATATATCACATATATTCGGCCTACAGTGTGGGAAAAACTTTTCCACTTAGTGTGCTCTACCAATAGTCTAAACATACTCCCGTATATCTGCCAGGTCAATAGCAGGTGTCCCACGGGTCCGAACTCATCACCACCAGTGACCAGTCGGGACCCCAGGCGTGCCCAGGTGACAAGGGGTGCACTCCACCGACACAGACGACAGTCGGTCCCTACAACGCGTGGGGGACTATCCGCAACAGGTTGGTGTCGCACATCGTCCACCACCCAGGTCCCCTGTTCACACAGACCACCCAAATGCGGGAATAGGTAGGCACACTTGCTGGTATATCAGTCATAAAGAAACTCTTTGTGTGACCTCCCATCAGGGATATAGAAAAAAAGAAAATTGGCATGTGCACCATACACCCAGAACGTAAGTATCTCCATAAAAAACAGTATACCGACACGATCATAATTATAAACTACAATTAAAACTAAACGGCTCCAATGTTTCCCCATACCGATGATCTTCACAGGCATCTCAGAAATCACCAAAGTCTAAAGATAAAAAATATAAATATAAATTAATTATCTCAAATTAAACATTGCACTAGTTGTCTCTCTAACTAGACAATCAGTGAGTACATGCATTGCAAGGCAGACAATTAGATGTCACTCAAATAAACACCCCCAAATTAAAGTCAACATTAAGTCCGTTTGGTCTAATCGTATCCAACCTATGTATCCATTCCATTTCTCTACGTTTAAGTATCAATTCCCTAGCTCCCCCCCTGTCAAGGGGAGGGATATGGTCTATGATCATAAACCTGAAGTCCTTTTACCTATGCCCTGCTTCAAGGAAATGCCTAGGGACCGGTAGGTCCTTCCTTCTTTTCCTGATAGAGTATCTATGCTGTATAATTCTGGTTTTGACATCCAGGGTGGTTTCACCTACGTACCAAAGTTTACACGGGTATATCACTGCATAGATTACAAAGGTCGAATTACAGGTAAGAAAATGTCTGATTTTATACAGTCTCCCTGGTTTTGGCCCCATGAATGATTCTGTCTTCATCAAATATTGGCAATTGATACAAGATAAGCAGGGAAAGCAGCCCGTCCTCCTGGGTCCAATGTGACTCTGGACTAGGGGCGCTCTCCCTACCTGTCCGGCATGAAACAAAGTGTCTTTGAGGTTGTGGGATCTCCTTAATGACATCAAAGGCATAGACTGAAACTCCTGCACATGTTGCAAATTAACCGAGAGGACCGACCAATGTTTACGTAAAATCCTCGTGATCTCCCGGCTCTGTTCTGAATATGTTGAGGTAAAGGGGATATGTGGTGGTTTCTCTACATCCTGTGATCTCATAGTGGTGACGTCCTCTGTCTGTATATGATTAACATGGCGTCTGACTAGTTTCTTGGGGTACCCCCTCGCATGAAACCTAGCCGCCATTTCCTTCATTCTCTCATCCCTAATGTTAGGATCTTGCACAATCCTAGAGACCCGAAGCAATTGGCTGCGTGGAAGTGAATTGATCATGGGCCTAGGATGAAAACTCTCAAACCTCAACAGACTATTGCAGTCCGTGGGTTTAGAGAAGAGGTCCGTGATCAATCCATCCCCAGTATTGCACACCAGAGTGTCCAGGAATTGTACCGATTACCTTGAACTCACCAGTGTGAATTTGATGTCTGGATCAATACCATTTAGGTAGGCATGGAATTCCTCCAAGGTCTCCACAGTATCCTTCCATATCAGGAAAATGTCTTCTATGTACCGCCACCATCCCAGCACATGGCTGAAATGGGGCGATACATAGATGCTCTCCTCCTCCAGATGGGCCATATACATATTTGCATACCTGGGGGCCACATTGGACCCCATTGCGGTCCCACGCTGCTGTATATAAAATTGATTTCTGAAGGCAAAATAATTCTTACTTAAGACCAAGTTGAGTAATGTCAATACAAAGTCCCTGTACTTTTCTGGCATGTTGTCCCTCTCTAAATATTGTGATACTGCCCCTATACCTCTGCCATGATTGATAGAGGTATAGGGGCTAACCACAGCCACAGAGGTATGGGGACCGACTCTGTCGTCTGTGGCAGTGGAGTGGACCCCTTGTCACCTGGGCACGCCTGGGGTCCCGACTGGTCACTGGTGGTGATGAGTTGGGACCCATGGGACACCTGCTATTGACCTGGCAGAGATACAGGAGTATGTTTAGACTATTGGTAGCGCACACTAAGTGGAAAAGTTTTTCCCACACTGTAGGCCTAATATATGTGATATATGGGATATCTCTAATTGAAGTGAAGTGAAACCTCCTTATTGAGTATAACTCCACAATCACCCTATAGGTCTCTGTAAAGTAACCGCATGCGCAGTACTAACTAGCGATATGGTTTGAGGAAGGGTAGTGAGGGCTTATGACTGCGCAGACGCGGCGGTAGTTTTCTACGCCTACGTCTGACGGTGTTAGTCTGAGCCCATGTGATGCGTACACGTGACGCGGGAATCACGTGATCGCCGTACCGGCGCCTGCATTGTGGATACTTCAGGACGCAATCTCCTTACATTGACTCAAGCGATTCCCCATCTGATGATGTACCTGGTTATAGGTATAAGCAACTATAGTTGCTAATTTTATTATGTTAGATTTTGTTGCACGTACTCACGAGTGGGTGGCTTTTATCTGCAAGAGATTCTGATTGATGTAACACTATGATCATTGATTTGTTTATGTAATGCACATTTGCTGTATATATGAAAGCTTGGATTTAACCCCTTCAACCCCGGGCCTATTTTCACCTTCCTGCCCAGGCCATTTTTTGCTAATCTGACATGTGTCACTTCATGTGGTAATAACTATGGAACGCTTGTACTTATCCAGGCCATTCTGAGATTGTATTCTTGTCACATATTGTGCTTCATGACAGTAGTAAATTTGTGGAAAAATATTTCATTTTTATTTATAAAAAAAATACCAAATTTGCAAAATTTTTGAAAAAATTGCAAATTTGCAAATTTCAATTTTTCTACTTTCAAAATACATAGTAATACCTCCAAAAATAGTTATTATTTTACATTCCCCATATGTCTACTTTATGTTGACATCATCTTATAAATGTCATTTTATTTTTTTCGGACGTTAGAAGGCATAGAAGTTTAGAAGCAATTTTTCAAATTTTCAACAAAATTTCCAAAACCATTTTTTTAAGAACCAATTCATATATAAAGTGATTTTGAGGGGCATATGTAATGGAAACCACCCATAAATGACCCCATTTTAGAAACTACACCCCTCAAATTATAAAAAAACTGATGCTACAAACTTTGTTAACCCTTGAGGTGTTCCACAAGAATTAAAGGAAAATGGGGGTGAAATTTCAAAATTTCACTTTTTTGGTAGATTATTCATGTTAATAATTTTTTTCTTGCAACACAGCAAGGGTTAACAGCAAACTAAACCTCAATATACATTACTCTGATTCTGCAGTTTATAGAAATACCCCATATGTGGTGGTAAATGTCTCTATAGGTTTGTGGCAGTGGTCAGAAGGAAAGGAGCGCCATACGAATTTTGGAGGCAGATTTTGCTAGAATGGTTTTTAGGCATTATTTTGTAATTGAGAGACCCTGATGTACCCCTACAGTGGAAACCCTCAAAAAGTGACCCCATTTTGGAAACTACACCCTTTAAAGAATATATTAAGGGGGTACTGACCACTTTGACCCCCTAAGCATTTTATGGAATTTGGAAACACTTGGCTGTGAAAATCAAAAGTTTCATTTCTTCCAATAAAATGTTGCTTTAGCCCCAAATTTTTCTTTTTCATAAGGGGTAACAGGAGAAAAGCACCCCATAAGTTGTTCCCCATTTTCTCCTGAATAGGGCAACACCCCATATGTGGTGGTAAACTGCTGTGGGGGCACATGGCAGGACTCAGAACAGAACGAGTGCCATATGGATTTTGCAGAACAGATTTTGATGGATTGGTTTGCGGGAGCCATTGATTTTTATTTTTTTGAGTGATTGTCTTATGTGGGGGCTCATTTTTTGCGGGATGAGGTGACGTTTTCATTGGTAACCTTTTGGGGTACATAAGACTTTTTGATTGCTTGGTATTACACTTTTTGTGAGTCAAGGTGAAAAAAAATAGCTGTTTTGGCATAGTTTTTAAAAAAATTTTTTTACAGCATTTACTTGAGGGGGCAAATCATGTGATATTTTTATAGAGCAGGTTGTTATGGATACGGCAAACCCAATATGTCTATGTTTTGAACAGAATAAAATCTTTTTTTTGTGTTGCTATTTTCTGAGAGCCATATTTTTATTTATTTTTTTCGGGCGATTGTCTCAGGTAAGATACAATTTTTGCGGGACAAGATGACGGTTTGCTTGGTACCATTTTGGGTTAAATACGCCTTTTTGATCGTCTGCTATTAAGAGGCAAGAGGGAAAAAAATGGCTGTTTTGGCATAGTTTAAAAAAAAATTTTTTTGCAGCATTCACCTGGGGGGCCATCTCATATAATATTTTATAGAGCAGGTTGTTACGGATGTGGCGATACCCAATATGCCTAACATTTTTATTTTTGGAAAGTTGTACACATTAGATTTATTTTTGAACAGAATAAAATCTTTTTTTGTTTTGCCATTTTCTGAGAGCCATATTTTTTTTTAATTTTTCGGGCGATTGTCTCAGGTAGGGTATGATTTTTGCAGGACAAGATGACGGTTTGATTGGTACCATTTTGGGTTAAATACGCCTTTTTGATCGCCTGCTATTACACTTTTTGTGAGGCAAGAGGGAAAAAAATGGCTGTTTTGGCACAGTTTTTTTTTACTGCGTTCACCTGGCGGGGTAGATGATGTTATATTTTTATAGAGCCGGTCTATACGGACTCGGCGATACCTAATATGTATACTTTTCTTTTTTCCCCTTTTTTTACAATTTCTTTTAACTTTATTTTGGGAAAAGTGTACAGGCAAGCAGGGATAGTAGCCACAATGCCTAAGGAAGGCATCGGGCTGCTATCCAAGCCATTGGGTCCCCGTCACAGCAGCGCGGGGACTCAATGGACTCCCCTTCCTCTCGCCCGCATCGCATGTGTCAGCGCTGACCGCGGCACATCGAGGGTTAATACGCCCGCATCGGTGAAAACACCGATGCGGGCGTATGCAGCAGGGGTCCGGCTACTGGGCACAGCCAGTCCTCCGCAGCTGATCGGGCGGGTGCAGATCTTGCACCCGCCCGATCAGCGCGCCGTACTAGTACGGCGCCTGGCGGCAAGTCCCTTCCCGCAGCGCCGTACATGTACAGCGCTGGTCGGGAAGGGATTAACTGATGATGTTTACACTACTTTGACACATATTATGATGTTACTATATATTTGCATAATTGGGTCACATGTTCTGGTGATCCCTCCTACTTTGTCTATTTATTGTGTACCATGCACTAGTTGTCCATTGCTTGAGAAAGGCCTCATGAGGCCGAAACGTCGCATGTTCTGGGAATAAAGGGTCCTTCAATTTTTCACTTTATTTGAGTAATGCCTCACTTTTGTTTTTTCTATATCATAGGCAGATTATCCTAAGCCTTGAGGGATTGTACCATTTTGATACTTTTGTGACTTGTGCTGCTGCCTTTTTTGTGTATCTATCTATCTATCTATCTATCTATCTATCTATCTATCTATCTATCTATCATCTTTCTATCTTTCTATCTATCCTTCTATCACATTCTTTCTATACATAACATAGTGGGGCTGAAGTACTAATACTGTCTAAAACTAAGGCAATGTAAATTGGGGGGAGGCATTATCATAAGAGGAATGTTTAGAGTCAGTTTTACTTGAATCTTTATTGACCTAATTAGTGTCAAATTTATCAAATGCCACACACTGATAAGTTTGGGGCATCTGTAAATACGTTTAGAGATCCTACTCCACTTTTTATGCTACCCCTCTACTGTGGTAAATGTGTGACATTTGTGAAACATTTGTGCAACTTTTTCATTTCTTAAAACTGACCTACACCTCCTTAACATACATAACTATACCTACTCTTCAAAAAAATCCAGAATTTGGTAGTTTATGGATTGATAAATTCCCTTTTGAGGCCCCCTTTATATATTAGTTGTGTCCGGACAGCTACTTCAGGCTAGTAGACAGACACAACTGATATATGTGCATAGCACTTCAGTGCATAGATGTAGCATCTAAACGCTGCATGCTGTGTTTTTCTGTCCAGCACTATTTCACATCAGGTGTCATCAATGATGCACCAGATGAATATAAATAATCCCATCGAAAACTATGGGATAAGTTCTAGCTTCAGTTGCCCTCTGGGGTTCTCTAATTCACGCCGGAGGGGAACTGGACTGGATCGCCGGATGTATTTCGAGCTGGCCTTATTAAATCTTCCCTCTGTGTTTCTATGTACATTGTCAGTACATATCTAACAATTTTGATGGTCCTCAGATCCACTGTTTCAGTATGCCCATGCCAAAGTGTATTTTCTTGTAGCAACTCAGGCTTGTCATAGAGATTTTGTTTAAAACTGGTGTTTATATTCTAGTAACACAGTAGCATAGTTTATAAGGCTGAAAAAAGACATCTGTCCATCCAGTTTGGCCTGTTTTCCTACAAGTTGATCCAGAGGAAGGCAAAAAACCCCTGTGAGGTAGAAGCCACTTTTCCCCACTTTAGGGAAAAAAATACCTTCCCGAGTCCAATCAGGCAATCAGAATTACTCCCTGGATCAACGACCCATCTCTAGTAACTATAACCTGTAATATTATTACCCTCCAGAAATACATCCAGGCCTCTCTTGAACTCTTTTAGTGAACTTACCATCACCACCTCCTCAGGCAGAGAGTTCCATAGTCTGACTGCTCTTACCCTAAAGAATCCTCTTCTATGTTTGTGTACAAACCTTCTTTCCTCCAGACGCAGAGGATGTCCCCTCGTCACAGTCCTGGGGATAAATAGATCATGGGAGAGATCTCTGTACTGACCTCTGATATATTTATACATAGTTATTAGATCTCCCCTTAGTCGTCTTTTTTTCTAAAGTGAATAAGCCTAATTTTGATAATCTTTCTGGGTACTGTAGTCCACCCATTCCAGTTATTACTTTAGTTGCCCTCCTCTGAACCCTTTCCAGCTGTGCTATGTCTGCCTTGTTCACAGGAGCCCAGAACTGTACACAGTACTCCATGTGTGGTCTAACTAATGATTTGTAAAGTGGTAGGACTACGTTATCATCATGGGCATCTATGCCTCTTTTGATGCAACCCATTATCTTATTGGTCTTGGCAGCAGCTGTCTGACACTGGTTTCTACAGCTTAGTTTGCTGTTCACTCAAAATCCTAGGTCCTTTTCCATGTCAGAGTTACCCAATATTTTACCATTTAGTATGTACTGGTGACTTGCATTATTCCTTCCCATATGCATAACCTTAAATTTGTCAGTGTTAAACCTCATCTGCCACTTCTCTGCCCAAGCCTCCAGTCTATCCAGATCCATCTGTAGCAGTGTACTGTCCTCTTCTGTGTTAATTACTTTACACAGTTTAGTGTCATCTGAAAAATTGATATTTTACTGTTCAAGCCGTCTACAAGATCATTAATAAATATATTGAAGAGAATAGGGCCCAATACTGACCCATGTGGTACCCCACTAGTGACAGTGACCCAATCTGAATATGTGCCGTTGATAAGCACCCTGTTCTCTATCACTGAGCCAGTTACTTAACCTAATCCCACCATTACCCCAAATTCTCCTGCAACAGACTGGTGGTTACCCTCATGGCAATTGTGCTCACCCAGATCAAGAAAGGCGAGGCACATGCCCATCACATGTTAGGGAAGCACCCAACTAGGTGCAACAAAGGTCCATCACCCATGCCCATGCTGGCACTGCTCATCTATCCCCAGCCACACGATGCAGGCATAAGCCTGACACAGCATGGCGGTGACACCAACAAGTGACCAAGATAGATGAGGTAGCTGGTGAAGCACCCCAAAATTTAGCCTGACACAGCATGGCGGTTACACCACCAAAGACTTTGTCCGACTGAGAATGCAATGAAATGGCTTTTGTTGAGCCTCCAAAAATATGTTTCTTTTCGGAGTACATAAAGTCGACCCTCAGCAAAATGTTTTTTTTTTAAATGTCGGTACTTGCGCCTCCTGAAAAACTGTTTTGGACTGTCTGTTTGACGCTCCTGAAACATTGTTTTACACTGTCTGTAGTTGACACTGCGGAAAAATTGTTTGGAGAGAGGGCCTGTAGGTAGCCCTCCGGAAAAATTGTTTAGAGAGAGGGCCTGTAGGTGGACCTCCGGAAAAATTGTTTGAAAAGAGGGCCTGTAGGGGGCCCTCCGGAAAAATTGTTTAGAGAGAGGGCCTGTAGG
>ONZH01005357.1:0-92021 GCA_900303285.1 Rhinella marina | reverse complement strand
GGAGTATAATACAGGATGTAACTCAGGATCAGTACAGGATAAGTAATGTATGTACACAGTGACTCTACTAGCAGAATAGTGAGTGCATCTCTGGAGTATAATACAGGATGTAACTCAGGATCTGTACAGGATAAGTAATGTATGTACACAGTGATGTCACCAGCAGAATATTGAGTGCATCTCTGGAGTATAATACAGGATGTAACTCAGGATCAGTACAGGATAAGTAATGTATGTACACAGTGACTGCACCAGCAGAATAGTGAGTGCAGCTCTGGAGTATAATACAGGATGTAACTCAGGATCAGTACAGGATAAGTAATGTATGTACACAGTGACTGCACCAGCAGAATAGTGAGTGCAGCAATGGAGTATAATACAGGATGTCACTCAGGACCGATTGATTCTGGTTCCTTTCATCTTGTTTAATACTCCGTGTAATAGTTTACACGTTTTTCTTGTAATGTAGTGGATTAGCGATAGTAAGATAGTACCCAGATGCTGCACACTGGAGGAGGGGGTTAAACATTTAAAATCTGTAAGACACATTAGGCTAGGCACTTCATTAAAGACTTTATTCTAGATAGGATGTGACTATTGATTTGCCCTGTTTCTTGTACACCCTGGGGTGTTGTCCATGTACTACATCATGGTGACTGGAGTGCCACCTCATATTGTATGTTGCATATTTAGGCTAATGATGTTTATTTACTTTTTTTTTTATTATTCTGTATGTAATTGTTTTTGTTATCGTATATTTAATCGCACTTAGTAAATATATTTAGTCACGAACCAGCGGGTGTGAACCCACCGCGCCACGCGTCCTCTAAGGACGTTGTCTAAGTGAACCCCTCATTCTTCACAGTACTCCTGATGGCGAGCATAGGCTTTCCTAAGAGGAACACCAGGTCACTACCTCTTGAGGAGGATTGGCACATGAGGCAGCTGGTGTAGGCGGACCAGGAGGTATGTGAGCAAGGTACCAGCAGTACAGACATAGTCAGCAGGCCGAGTCATAGGAGTGACAGTGTAGGCCTGAAGGATGAGGCAGAGGCGAAGTCAAACAAGTAGTAGGTCAGGGCAGGTGTCATATGTCAAGGTAAGCAGGAGAACAGTGGCGCACAGCAGCCGCTTTTACAGTAAGCTTATATATTCTCAAATCTCTTGATTTAATGCTACGTTACAGAAGTGGCATTTGAGCAAATGAATATGCTTATCGTTGATAGGGTGTTATATAGAGATAGGGTAGTTTGAACCCGCCACTCCGACAGGGAACATTTGCAAGAATTAATAATCTACAGCTTGGTAGAATCTAGGATTGTTCTTTTGAAAGTTGTAGAACTGAGCAGATTCGAATAAAAATCTGTAAGAGTAAGAGCTTGCAGACTGTAGACATTATAGCTTCTATGATGTTGAGGGTGGTTTTGATGAGTTGGAAAACAGCGGTGTCAAGAAGTTAATTTATGGCACCAGCAAGGGAGAAAGTGCCCAAGTGTTTACAATCAGAAAGGCACTTATGTTAAATGTTTAGAAATTAACTGTTTTAGGCTACTTTCACACTAGCGGCAGCCCGGATCCGGCAGGTGAGGGGTGCTGCCGGTTCTGGACTGCCGCAGGGAGATGTGTGCAGCCAGAACCGCGCTCCGGCCCCACACATGTCACACAGTACATACATACACACAGACACACACACATATACACATACATACTTACATGCTCCCGGCAGTTCTCCAGAGCACCGGAGGAGCAGGACGGCGCGCACAGATGACGATTCCCCACAGCGCCCTCTGCTGGGCGCCTGGTGGAATCATCATCTGTGCACGCCGTCCTGTTCCTCCTGCGCTCTGGAGACCTGCCAGGAGCATGTAAGTAAGTATGTATGTGTATGTGTATATGTCTGTTTATGTTTATGTGTAAGTCTATGTCTGTGTCTGTATGTCTGTATTGTGTGTATGTGTAGCCGGATCCGTCATGAACTCCATTGAAAGTCAATGGAGGACGGATCCGTTCACCATTGTGTCACACCAAACGGATCTGCCCCCATTGACTTTCATTGAGAGTCATGACGGATCCGTCCCCATTGACTTGCATTGGGGGTGATGCTGGATCCGTCTTGGTGCGGATGCCTGGACCAGAGAGCAAACCGCAGCATGTTGCGGTTTGTTCTCCGGTCTGAAGACGGAACGGAATGCTTTCAGGAGCATTCCGTTGTCTTCAGTTAAGTTTTGTCCCCATTGACAATGAATGGGGACAAAACTGAAGCGTTTTATTCCGGTATTGAGCCCCTATGACGGAACTCAATACCGGAATTATAAAACGCTAGTGTGAAAGTAGCCTAAGTTTTGTCCCCTAATGCTATGTGTGCATGTCTAAATAGGAAAGACCTGTGGCCACAGCATTAGAGATTAGAGCAGTAAAGGATGGTAAGTGTGTGCATCAGGGACTATATCAGTTAATGAATAAGTATTGTACCTAGTGTATGCCAATAGATCTGTGGCTAACACTAAGAATATGAAGATGAAGGTGTTTGAAATATATCTTTGTTGAAATTGTTCTGGTTTCTAGACTGAGAGAAGTTATTTTGATCAGAAAGATTAAGTGTTGTCTGGTATATGTATAAAGACGAATAAGGTTCTAGGAGAAATGTGTCCTTGTAGAATACCCTACCTTTAAACAAAGGTTGGTGTGTCTGGGCAGTTAGGGGATATAAACTCAGACAGATAGTGGTATTTTATTACCCCATCCACCCCCTTGTCTGTCTAGCTGTTTCTCTCCCTTTTCTGAGGTCTCATAAAAGTTGGGCGAATTCTTGATAGATAAGAGTCAGGAAAGGGGGCTGAGGGCTGCAGTGGGCTGATTCCATTCCCCAGCCTTATCAGAGAAGACTTGTTAAGAGACCTGTTACGTTTGTTAAGGCTACTTTCACACTAGCGTTTTATAATTCCGGTATTGAGTTCCGTCATAGGGGCTCAATACCGGAATAAAACGCTTCAGTTTTGTCCCCATTCATTGTCAATAGGGGCAAAACTGAACTGAAGACAACGGAATGTTCCTAGCAGCATTCCGTTCCGTCTTCAGACCGGAGAGCAAACCGCAGCATGCACCAAGACGGATCCGGAATGACCCCCAATGAAAGTCAATGGGGGCAGATCCGTTTGGTGTGATATAATGGTGAATGGATCCGTCCTCCATTGACTTTCAATGGAGTTCATGACGGATCCGTCACATACGCACATACATACAGACATACACATATACAGACATATACACATATATACTTACATGCTCCTGGCAGGTCACTATAGCGCAGGAGGAGCAGGACGGCGCACACATAGGACGATTCCACACGGCGCCCAGCAGAGGGTGCTGTGGGGAATCGTCCTATGTGTGAGCCGTCCTACTCCTGTACTGTGCTGTGGAGACCTGCCGGGAGCATGTCAGTATGTATGTGTATGTGTATATGTACTGTGTGACATGTGTGGGGCCGGAGCGTGGCTCCGGCCCCACACATGTCCCTGCGGCAGCACGGGATCCGGCAGCACCCTTCACCTGCCGGATCCGTGCTGCCGCTAATGTGAAAGAGGCCTAAGTCATATATATTCTGTAGATAAGGGATTTTGGATTCTGATTGCTTTGCTAAGAATGGTCTAAAAGTGACTGGTGTGGATTGGATGGGGAGGGGGTATGAGGTATCAGACAGAGGAGTTAGACAAAGAGAGTATCGAATGTATTTAGTAAGTGACACAGAAAAGTGAAGATTATTTCATATTTTTTCTTTCTTCTTTTCCCAGGCAGCTAGTTATACTGTGGGAACCCAGCCTCAAAGGAAAATTATTATATAAGCACAACCAATTCACTCATATAAAATGATTCAGGTTTAACAAAAATGGTTTTATTATTATAACTTGTATGTTGTATTGTTATAAGATTTTGATTGATCACAGATTTAAGATGAGAAGGTGCTGGAAAGAATGGCAGAACAGCAACAGAGATTTTGAGCAATTCTGGAATATGAAAAATGAGAAAAAGAGAAAAATGTGTAGCTGATATGGCAGCCATAAATCATTCAGTGGAATATGAATGTGACTGATGGATGCTTAGCAGTCTGTTCTTCATTTATAAGGGTGTGGTTATGAGCTGTATATGGCTATGAATAAATGAATAAATTAAAATGTGAATGTTTTTGAAACAACAAAGTAGAGTACAGTGTTTGTTTTTGATAATGCACATTGGGAATTTTTATTTTTTTCTTGGGAGATTTTTGGTTTTTATTGGTGACAACATTTTTGATTGAGCTCTACATTTTTTTTTATTGAATTCAATGAAACATTTCTCATGAGCCCTTCATGTGTTCATGTCTGTATTGTCAGATATGTTAAATGTTCTGCTAACACCAGAGATCGGTTCTTATGAACAGCTGAGAATAGACTGACTGAAAGAGAGAGGCTCACACAGTCCGACTGAAAGGGGTAGACTTATATGACTTAGGGTGAGTTCACATCACCATTATGTATTCTGTTACTGTTCTCTGTTGTTACATGGTTATAACAGAAAATAACGGAATCTCTAAGACGGAAGTCAGAATGGAAGCCTTTAAGTGGAAAAATTCTATTTGTCACGAAGCCAAATTTCCTTAAGCTTTGTGGTAAGTAATCAATTTTTCGTGAAATGGTGGTGAAAAACAAAAAAAAATACATAGATGCCTCATCCATTTGTTTGCGGAGTGGCCATCTGGATTGAAGAAAATGTGCCAAATTTTTTGTAACATAGCATCAGCACAGAAAATCAGTGAGGTAAGAACAGTACAGAACCTGATGAATAATGCACACATACAGCACACAAATAGTACATAGAAGAGTGCCAGGTGTAACAATGTGGTAAAGTATTGGAGAAGGTATAAATCTCACTAAGAGTGCTCAAATGGGTGAGGTAAAAGAATCCAGGAAAGCTTGGTGATTCAGCAAAGCATAGTTTGCCTAGGCATTTTGTTTAGGTTATTTTATGGAATGGAATACAGTTTGGTAGAGGGACATGCCTTTCCCTCCCACACTCCAGTACAAGGTATTACCCTATCCTGAGATAAATCTAGGTAAAGATGCGTGGCTCATTACTGTGGGGATAAATACAGGGCTGAAGAGCTCATTACTGGTAAGTGCCTGGAAGCTGCATGACCCGTGGTGGCTGTACAAAGCCTTATTTCCCATGTGTTCTATTTAGAGTACCTACGTGAGGTAACCTGAAGGTATAGTTAGGGCCCAAATGGGCAAGGGGATTTATTTAGTTTATGTCACATACATGTGGATGCTCAAAAGTGACTGATGAACTTGAATGCCCTGTGTTGTTTGGACAAAAACGATTATGGAAGCGCTCACTTGTATTTAGCGACCCCTATCAGACCTCAGATCAGCCCACCCAGCCACATAAAATTAAAATAAAAACCCTTCTTAGTTGTCCTGCGCTGCGGCTGCCCTCCGGTCCGGCGCGCCAATGTCTTCCCTGGCAGGCGCGCACTATGCAGCGTCAGGTCATAGTGAGCTCCGGCCAGGGAAGACAGTGGAGCGCCGGACCGGAGGGCAGCCGCAGCGCGGGACAGGTAAGAAAGGTTTTTTATTTTAATCTTATGTGGCTGGGTGGGCTGATCTGAGGTATGATGGGGCACAATACACTGATCTGAGGTCTGATGGGGCACAATACACTGATCTGAGGTCTGATGGGGCACAATACACTGATCTGAGGTCTGATGGGGGCACAGTACGCTGATCTGAGGTCTGATGGGGGCACAGTAGGGTGATGTGAGGTCTGATGGGGCCACAGTAGGGTGATGTGAGGTCTGATGGGGGCACAGTAGGCTGATCTGAGGTCTGATGGGGACACAATACGCTGATCTGAGGTCTTATGGGGGCACAGTAGGGTGATGTGAGGTCTGATTAGGGCACAATACGCTGATCTGAGGTCTGATGGGGGCACAATACGCTGATCTGAGGTCTGATGGGGCACAATATGCTGATCTGAGGTCTGATGGAGGCACAATACGCTGATCTGAGGTCTGATGGGGGCACAGTAGGGTGATGTAAAGACTGATGGGGGCACATTCTGCTGATCTGAGGTCTGATGGGGGTACAATACGCTGATCTGAGGTCTGATGGGGCACAATACGCTGATCTGAGGTCTGATGGGGCACAGTAGGCTGTTGTGAGTTCTGATGGGGGCACAATACACTGATCTGAGGTCTGATGGGGGCACAATACACTGATCTGAGGTCTGATGGGGGCACATTCTGCTGATCTGAGGTCTGATGGGGGCACATTGTGTTGATCTGAGGTCTGATGGGGGCACAATACGCTGATCTGAGGTCTGATGGGGGCATAATACGCTGATCTGAGGTCTGATGGGGGCATAATACGCTGATCTGAGGTCTGATGGAGGCACAATATGCTGATCTGAGGTCTGATGGAGGCACAATATGCTGATCTGAGGTCTGATGGGGGCACAGTAGGGTGATGTGAGGACTAATGGGGGCACATTCTGCTGATCTGAGGTCTGATGGGGGTACAATATGCTGATCTGAGGTCTGATGGGGTACAGTAGGCTGATGTGAGGTCTGATGGGGGCACAATACGCTGATCTGAGGTCTGATGGGGCACAATACACTGATCTGAGGTCTGATGGGGCACAATACGCTGATCTGAGGTCTGATGGGGGCACAATACGCTGTTCTGTGGTCTGATGGGGCACAGTAGGCTGATGTGAGGTCTGATGGGGGCACATTCTGCTGATCTGAGGTCTGATGGGGCACAGTAGGATGATATGAGGACTAATGGGGGCACATTCTGCTGATCTGAGGTCTGAAGGGGGTACAATACGCTGATCTGAGGTCTGATGGGGCACAATATGCTGATCTGAGGTCTGATGGGGCACAGTAGGCTGATGTGAGGTCTGATGGGGGCACAATACACTGATCTGGGGTCTTATGGGGCACAATACGCTGATCTGAGGTCTGATGGGGCACAGTAGGCTGATCTGAGGTCTGATGAGGGCACAGTGGGCTGATCTGAGGTCTGATGAGGGCACAGTGGGCTGATCTGAGGTCTGATGGGGGCACAGTAGGCTGATCTGAGGTCTGATGGGGGCACAGTAGGATGATCTGAGGTCTGATGGGGGCACAGTAGGCTGATATGAGGTCTGATGGGGGCACATTCTGCTGATCTGAGGTCTGATGGGGGCACAATACGCTGATCTGAGGTCTGATGGGGGCACAGTACACTGATCTGAGGTCTGATGGGGGAACAATACGCAGATCTGAGGTCTGATGGGGGCAGGGGACTGTTAGTTTAGTGATGTAAAAACTGGGGATAGGTTTCCTTTAACATAGGAGTCCCCTTGTTTTTTACTCCTATTACTCCTATATTTTACTGCATTATGTGGTAGAGTATTTAGAGTAGGGTATGTAGAAAGTCTATTGTACTGTACTTAACAGCATAGTTGATCTAGCAGTTTATATAGTCATCTTTCTAATACAATATTATAACCACAACTAGTAGTATGTGCCTGTGAAGCTGGAAACGTGCGTTTGGGAAGCCACTAAGTGGGGGGCCCACTCAAGTATGTTTCGCCCCCCCTGTGCTGAACCTCTAGCTACGCCTCTGACATAGACCATTGAGAATTGGAGAAGGATGCAATGGGCAATGGTTGTTAGGGGCAGGGGCATGACAAAACAGCAGAGAAAGCTGAATGCTGCTGAAATGTAAAGGACAGGAAGCCTATTTTCTTGGTTAAACTGTTGCTGCTTATCAAGAACCTTTGCTAACATTTTATAGGTTTGGGGGAAATTTTTTTTTATAATTGCATTTTTACTCATTTTGGGCTAAAAATATTTTTTTTCACTTGGTCTTTATTAAAAAATATTCTCTTTCTGTCACAAAGGGTTAACTGTTTGTCTAGCTGTGTGAATGGTACTTTCACTTTGTGCCGTTCGTTTAATAAACCTTTGGGGCCTGATATGATGCCGTGACAGGGACTGTCTACTACCCTAACAAATGTTTTAATGTAAGAGAGGTGCCCCAAGCCTCCACAGCATTTTCTCCCTTTAAATAAGTCTATGGCTGTCACCCAGGGTATGTTAGATATTGTCAAGAAAACATGGGAAGCAGAGTCTACTCCATATCGCCATAAAGTGTCATAGATCATGTGCCACAGATGCAAGATCGTATAGCTACGGTCATGTCTATTGTAAAGGAGCGTCTACAAAGAGCACAAGAGGCCGAGAGACGAATTTAATATGATATAAATGTATTACACACAGAAGGATCTATTTCTTGTAATGATGATTATGGCTTACAGCTAATGAAAACCCAAAAGTCAGGATCTCAGAAAATTACAATATTATAAGACCAATTAAAAAATGATATTTATACGTACAGAAATGTTGGTCTACTGAAAAGTCTGTCCAGTATACACACTCAATGCTTAGTCAGGGCTAGTGATGATTGGGCACCCAGGTGCTCGTGTGCTTCGGCCGAGCACTCGGCTGAGCACCCGAGCATAATTAAAGTCAATGGGACTAAACCAGGCACCCCCTGCTCGGAAGAGGGGAGGGTGTCTGGTTTATAGGTCCACAAAAAAAACCCAACACATTACCTTTCCCACTTTCCCAGCACCTCCCGACCTGTCCCAGCAGGAAGACGGTGCGCACAGTGGTAAATTTCACCACAGCGCCACCCGCTGGAGGGAGCTGCTGGGAAAGGTAAGGACTAGAGATGAGCGAGCGTGCTCGTTACGAGCACTGTAGTGCTCGTCTCCCCTGCGCTAGCATAGGCGCTGGCAGCCACTTTCCGTCCTCTGGAAGCGGCTGCCGGCGCCCATGCGAGCGCAGGGGAGACGAGCACTACAGTGCTCGTAACGAGCACGCTCGCTCATCTCTAGTAAGGACTGATCCTTTATGAACTCCATTGAAAGTCAATGGAGGACGGATCCGTTTACTATTGTGTTACACCGAACCCGTCTTGGTGCGCGGAAGGGACTCGAGCATGGCGCTCGAGTACACTCGGTGTTCGGCCAAACACCCAGTGGACCCGAGCGCCGGCATGCTCGGCTGAACAGCGAGTTCGGCCGAGCATGCTCGCTCATCACTAGTCAGGGCTCCTTCTGCATAAATGACTACATCAATGCGGCGTGGCATGGAGGTGATCATCCCGTGGTACTGCTGAGGTGTTATGGAAGCCCAGGTTGCTTTGATAGCGGCCTTCAGCTTTTTGAAGCGAATTACTGAAATAAATTAACTTTTTGATGTTATTCTAATTTATTGAGATCCACCTATATAATCGACCTCTAAAAGTGAGGGGGTTTTAATCCAGGGGACAGAGTTGTTTTCTTAGTGATCACTGCTGAAAGTAAGTTCTTGCGAAAGTGGCAGGGCCCATACAAGATTTCAAGGTGCACCAACCAGATAGGAGAAAACCTTTTCAGATTTATCATTTGAACCTGATCAATCCCTGGAAAGATAGGGAATAATTGGAGGCACTAAATACCATGGGTAGTGAGGTGTCGCAACCAATTCGCCATGTAAAAATAGATGAGTCAATGCACCAGCATCAGGAAGTAAAAGAGTTCCTTCAGTGAAATTGAGGTCAATTTTCAAGCACATGCTTGAGTTGGGTGTTATCAAAAAGTGTACAAGTGAGTGGTTGAGCCCAGTAGTACTGGTCCCAAAGCTAAATGGTACATGGAGCAATGACTTCAAGAAACTGAATGAGGTTACAGAAGTTGATCTGCATCCCAGGCCCACTATAAATAAACTGAGAGGCTCAGTAATGCAAGGTACAGTATATCACCACTCTTGATCTCACGAAGGGTTGATGGCAGATACCATTGTCAGATGAGGCAAGGAGAAAACTGTATTTTCCACTCCACAGTAGTTGTTCCATTATATAGTGGTGCCATTTTCAGAAGTTCATGGATCTAATCTTGGGCCCCATTGTGACGATGCAGCCGCTTACCTTGATGTTATGGTCATTTTTAGTTCAGACTAGAAAAGTCACCTCTGCTAAGTACAGGCCATGCTAGATTCCATTAGAGATCCAGGCTTTACCATAAACTCGGAGAAGTGTACAGAAGGCTTACAGGATGCAAAATACCTGGACTTCATCAACAGCAAAGGGTTAGTGAAGCCCATGTATACAGTATACAGGTTTTCTCATAGAGCAGTAATCAGTAATGTAATATGAAGCTCACCTTGTTAATGTCAGGGACATCAAGAAATCGGCATGGTCCAGTTTGGTAAAGCATCCCAACATTATTCACTGAAACAAGAGAAAAGACTGGTGAAATTCTGTCCTCTCGTGTCTGTGGTCACAGTTCCTATAAATAGGTGTAGAATTTTCTGTATCCTCCCCTGACTAGAGTACAGTATATATTACACCGGGGTAGAATCATGAAAGGTCCCAGTATGGTCAATAGGTTCCTGATAGGGTCAGGTAAATAGACATGAGATCAATGACTAGACGCGATAAATGGATGGCTACAAAGATAGATATGAGAGAGATAAATATGAGATAGTTAGATACACTAAAAGTAGATGGATGCATAGTACCCCAGAGTGGTACTACCATTTTTATACCCTGCTACTGTCTCAAATAGATAACAATAATGGCATCTGTGTATTTATTCCAGGTCCTTTTACACCTTGCATTCATAATATTTCTATATAACTGTTATGTTCATGTAATGTGCCCGGTTCACCAGTGGGTGGCAGTGTATCTAGCAGAGAGAGAGAGATCTTTAGATAGAATGGAAATTACCATTCCATTCTCCCCCTTTTGGGCATAAGTGGGCTAGTCCTGTTTCCTACCAAGGGAGGGGCTGCAGGAAGAGTTGATTCTCTCTTAGTTCATTCTAGTGTTGGAAGCAGACGACTAAAGATGGAACAGTGAGGGGAAAGTTCCCCCCAGGGAAGCAGCTCATAGTGCCCCATGACTACTTGCAAATTTACAGACAAAGGACCACGAGGGGGTCAACGGCCAAAGGCACATTGCTTCAATGGTACCAGAGCAGTTAGCAAGTCCAGTAATCAGACAGAAGCCAAGTTTATCATAGCAGAAAGATAAAGCAGTGTATTCAAGTTTGCCTGCCAGTTTACCTCAAAACCTGCTGGAACCAAGAGAAAGAACAAATATTGTTTGGATGCAAGTTGTATTCAAGTAAAGCTGTTGAACTTTCACTGTCTGGACTCAACTTATTCTCCAGCCCTCCCCTTTATTGCTCTGGAGCCTAACCCTGGGGGTCGACGGTATCCAGGTAGGAGCAGCATGACACACACAGAACTAGTAAGGCCGCACTACGCCACTCAGCATTCCTATAAACCTGGGACATGATTGGTCCTGGGGGGTGGCGCATTGCAGATGGATTGATGGACTCATAATAGAAAGGTATCAGATAGATAGATATAGAATCCTAGAATAAACAGATGTGTAAGGGCTTGAATATTGGATTTCGTTCTAGTCCTTTGTCCCTGTAGTGAACCCACCAATTACAAGAATGACTCCACAACTGACATAAATGTTACGGAAGTGGATGTGGATCTGCTGTGTTATATAAGTGGCCCCCTTCACCCCTTAACCCCTGTACAGGGATCTGGACTCTGCTGCATGAGAACCACCAGGCAACTATCTCTTGGAATGATCTCTGTGTAGTGGCTGCTGACCTATGAGGGCCGAGAGACACCAAAGGATGAGGCGAAACCATAGTTAGGAAGCAAGCTGAGGTCAAGGCAGGCAGCATACAAACAACCTAGTAAACAGTCCAAAGATCATGGCGGGTAGCACAGTTTCGAGCACCTCTGCAGGAACTAGAAGTGCACTAAACTAGAACCTATTGCTCAGGCACCTGACCTTTTTGGGTGATGCCTTATATAGCCCTAGGAAGGTTGCCACAGGGTGGGAGCAACTAAAGGTGTGTGCACTACCCTTTTAAGAGGCCAGGAGGAATGTGCACCCACTCCCTAGGGTTACCAGGTTAGGCTGCAGGCAAGATGTATAGGCATAACAAGATCCGGGGTAGAGTGCAAAGGCGGCCATGCCTGCCTTGAGTGCACAGGAGAATGCCAGAGAGGAGGCAGGAGCCTGGTGATTAACCCAGCGGCTATGCAAACTTTTAGACATTTTTTTAAATGTTTTGGACAGCGGAGTCAGGAGTGTATTGTTAGGAAATTGGTAGGAATATTAGATTTTTGGCCCTGTTATAGTTGTAAGGTCGCACCTAAAATTCCAATATCCAGGTCCTTTAAAGCCTTCTCCACCTTTGGATAAATCTCAGGCCCTCCTGTGAAGTCCACCTGGATGATCTTGGTTTTTTGTTGGCTCTGTTTTTCTGTGAATATAAGATACATATAAAGATTAGGTCTTTATCGATATTCGATGTCTTGAGTAATCAGACTGGTAAAACCTTTTTGCCTCTCACCTATCTCCTGAGCAACTTTTTGTAGCTTCTCCACATTCCGACTGATGAGGACGACATCGAGTCCTCTCCTGGCCAACTACAGGGAAGACATAGAAGTATGAGACAGATATAAGAGATAGATACATAGACTGATAGACCACAGGCTACTGACCTCCATCGCATAGGCCTTCCCGATTCCATCTGTAGCTCCAGTTACCACTGTAGGAGAAGTGAACAGACCACAGTTATATGGAATATACTTTATGTTTCAGTTACTTATTTTCAGGATCTTTGCTTCACATCAGTTAATAAAAACATACATTCATTTAATACCTGAATATGAACATCCTAAACTACTGTCATAGCTGGAAAGTTTTACCATCCAGATTATGGCAAATGACTAGTGGTTTATGGGTGTACAGGGTATCTCTTGCCCTCATTTCACCTTTGGTTCCACCATTCTAAACATGCAGAAATTTGTTTTGGAAGCTACTAGAGAACCAATACTCCATAGAGATATTATACAGGGTGGGCCATTTATATGGAAACACCTAAATAAAATGGGAATGGTTGGTGATATTAACTTCCTGTTTGTGGCACATTAGTATATGGGAGGGGGAAACTTTTCAAGATAGGTGGTGACCATGGCGGCCATTTTGAAGTCGGCCATTTTGGATCCAACTTTAGTTTTTTCAATGGGAAGAGGGTCATGTGACACATCAAACTTAATGAGAATTTCACAAGAAAAACAATGATGTGCTTGGTTTTAACCCTTTCACGACCGGAGGTTTTTTCGGTTCTGCATTTTCGTTTTGCGCTCCCTGCCTTCAAACAGCCATAACTGTTTTATTTTTCTGTTCACATAGCTGTATGAGGGCTTGTTTTTTGCGGGACAAGTTGTACTTTCCAACGCCACCATTTAATATTACATATGGTGTAGTGGGAAGCGGGAAAAAAATTCCAAATGGGGTGAAATTGCAAGAAAACCGCTATTCCGCTACAGTTCTACGGGTTTCTTATTTACAGCGTTCGATGTGCATTAAAACTGACCAGTTACTTTCATTCTACTGGTCAGTACGAATCCGGCAATACCTAATATGTATAGTTTTTCCTGCGTTTAGATGGTGATAAAATAATTAGAAAGTTGCCCTTTTTTTTTTTTTTTTTTTCCTTGTCATATCTTGACCCCTATAACTTTTTGGGATTTATGTGTACAGAGCTGTATGGGGGCTCATTTTTTGCGGGGCGGTCTGAAGTTTTTATTGATACCATTCTGGGGTGTGTATGACTTTTTGATCACTTTTTATTTAATTTTTCTTAGAAAAAAAAAGGGACAAAAAACTGCGAATCGCCATTTGGACGCTTTTTTCCGCCACACAATTCGCCGTATTGAAATTTTTTTTGTATATTTTAAAAGTACGGGCGTTTTCGGTCACGGTGATACCCATGATGTCTATATTTATTGTTATTTAGGTATTTATTTTTTACTTATACGGAAAGGGGGGTGATTTGAACTTTTATATCTTTTTTATTTTTTATATATTTTTTAACATTTTTTTTTAATTTTTCTGTGATTATTTTAAAGCTCAAATATCATCTGATCTATTGTGTTTTGTTTTTTTTCTTTATGAGCAATCATGGATTTACTAGATGCAGTTAAAACCATGAATTGCTCATTTCTTATCCTGGCCTGCCATCTAGTGGCCAGAATAAGAATTGCAGTTTGAAAACTGTAATCCTCACCAGCGAGGATTACAGTTTTCATATGGTGTACAGACACCCCGATTGGCCAATCGGGGCGTCTGTACACCACCCGGAAGCGGGCTTCCGGGTTCAGACGCATCCTGATGCCGTGATCACGTGTGATCACGGCATCAGTAAAGCCCAGGAAGTCTCCGCAGACGGAGGTAAGATGCGGCAAGTCTCTGCTGTTAGAAACAGCAGAGACTTGCCGGCCATGACGCCCGCCGCACCCGCGAGCGGGCGTCATGTCCCCGCACCGCCCGCGCGCCGTACATGTACGGCGGCGGTCGGGAAGGGGTTAACATAGCTTTATTCATTCATGAGTTATTTACAAGTTTCTGACCACTTATAAAATGTGTTTAAAGTGCTGCCCATTGTGTTGGATTGTCAATGCAATCCTCTTCTCCCACTCTTCACACACTGATAGCAACACCACAGAAGAAATGCTAGCACAGGCTTCCAGTATCCGTAGTTTCAGGTGCTGCACATCTCATATCTTCACAACATAGACAATTGCCTTCAGATGACCCTAAAGATAAAAGTCTAAGGGGGTCAAATCAGGAGACCTTGGTGGCCATTCAACTGGCCCACAACGACCAATCCACTTTCCAGAAAACTTCATCTAGGAATGCTCGGAAATGACACCCATAATGTGGTGGTGACCATCTTGCTGGAAAAACTCAGGGAACGTGCCAGCTTCAGTGCATAAAGAGGAAAACACATCATCGTGTAGCAGTTGAATGGCCCCCAAGGTCTCCCAGTCTGACCCCCTTAGACTTTTATCTTTGGGGTCATCCGAAGGCAATTGTCTATGCTGTGAAGATACGAGATGTGCAGCACCTGAAACTATGGATACTGGAAGCCTGTGCTAGCATTTCTTCTGCGCTGTTGCTATCAGTGTGTGAAGAGTGGGAGAAGAGGGTTGCTTTGACAATCCAACACAATGGGCAGCGCTTTGAACACATTTTATAAGTGGTCAGAAACTTGTAAATAACTCATGAAAGAATAAAGCTACGTTAAAACCAAGCACACAATTGTTTTTCTCATGAAATTCTCAATAAGTTTGATGTGTCACATGACCCTCTTCCCATTGAAAAAACTAAAGTTGGATCCAAAATGGCCGACTTCAAAATGGCCACCATGGTCACCACCCATCTTGAAAAGTTTCTCCCCTCCCATATACTAATGTGCCACAAACAGGAAGTGAATATCACCAACCATTCCCATTTTATTTAGGTGTATCTATATAAATGGCCCACCCTGTACATATTACCACTGTCTGGTTAATCAAGTTAAAAAAGCTGCACCTGTTCAGCCAAGACATACGAGACAGGACGGGTGTTACACAAGTGTCACAGAGCGAAACGTGATTAAGTATTAATTTGTTTCACTGTGTGAACTTTCACCTATTATAGTAAGGAGTGTCTGGCGCTAAGGATGATGAAACAGATGAGGATACAATACAGATTCTCTGACTGACACTAATGTTATAGTAAGGGCATGCTCTGACTGGCACTAATGCTTTGCATATAATACAGAAATGTTTTGACTGGCACTGTTACTGAGGACAAAATAGGAACACTCCTCATGATGGTGGATCGCTGACTGATAATAAAGATGTGTTTTCTGGGTTAAGGAAGTGGAATTATATTGATGGAGATTATTCTTGGACACAATTTATGTTCATGGACAAACACTATTTTAAATTATGTGGAACTGCTATGGGGCAACATATACTTCGTCATACACAGAACTGCTTTTGGGGAGCTGATGCAGGCCTTCATCAATGAACATGAATACGCTATATTGACGACATCCTGTTCGTATGGCAAGGCCCCTTCGTGCCCCTTTTTGATCACTTTATAATCAATGTTTTCTGGGGGATGAGGGGCTACTAAAACCCTGTAAATCTCCATTTTTTATTTTTTATTTATTTTTGTTCACTGCTCACCATAAATATTTTTATATTTTAATAGTTTGGACATTTTCAGAACCAATGGTTTACTTTATTTGTAAAATTATTTTTTCACTGTAATTTTTAGTTGCCTTAGAGGACTTGATCGTGCTACCATCATTTTATACCATAGACTGCAGTAGAATACCATTGCAGTCTATGGGAATTTTTACTGGCTTGGCTTAAAGGGGTTATCCAAACCTGTAAACCCCCATGTAAAGCCCGAGCCCTCATACAGAGAATACTTACCTGGTACACAACGCCTTCTGGATGTGGCCTTCCGGATACCTCCATGACTGTTGCTGTATCTCCCTGCGTGCAGATCATTACATCATTACACCTGGCGTCAGGTCACCATCATGGCCTTTTATTGGCTGCACGAGATCCCCCTCCAGCCGCCCAACCCAACCCCCCCTCATGTCTGGGTTTTGTGATCTGCACGACAGGGAGATGCAGCAATGGCCATGGAGTGATCTGGAAGGACACAGGCGTTGGGAACCAGGTAAGTATTCTCTCTATGAGGGGGCTGGGCATTGTGTGTGTGTGGTGGGGTTACAGGCTTAGATAACCCCTTTAAGAGACAGTTTGCTATGGCAGGCCTGGGAGGCTCTGGACTGCCATAGCATCTGATTTGAACCTTGTGATTTACCAATGGAGGGGTTCAGATCGGAGGACAGAGTAAGCCCCCTGCCTCTGCCTAACCCCGGGCTGTGCTTGTACTTGCTGTCTGACAAATTAGAAATTATCTCTGTGGATCCTGCTGCCGGGGCCATATCATGTACAGCCGTTTGAGGGTGCATCTTTGTTCAAAAGAGGCATAGATGCCCGTGATGAGAACATAGTCCTGCCACTTTACAAATCACTAGTCAGACCACACATGGAGTACTGTGTACAGTTCTGGGCTCCTGTGAACAAGGCAGACATAGCAGAGCTGGAGAGGGTTCAGAGGAGGCAACTAAAGTAATAACTGGAATGGGTGGACTACAGGACCCAGAAAGATTATCAAAATTAGGGTTATTCACTTTAGAAAAAAGACGACTGAGGGGAGATGTAATAACTATGTATAAATATATCAGAGGTCAGTACAGAGATCTCTCCCATCATCTATTTATCCCCAGGACTGTGACTGTGACAAGAGGACATCCTCTGCGTCTGGAGGAAAGAAGGTTTGTACACAAACATAGAAGAGGATTCTTTACGGTAAGAGCAGTGAGACTATGGAACTCTCTGCCTGAGGAGGTGGTGATGGTAAGTTCACTATAAGAGATCAGGAGGGGCCTGGATGTATTTCTGGAGGTAATAATATTACAGGTTATAGTTACTAGAGAGGGGTCGTTGATCCAGGGAGTTATTCTGATGTCTGATTGGAGTCGGGAAGGAATTGTTTACATTCCTCTGGATAAACTTGCAGGAAAACAGGCTGAACTGGATGATGGATGTCTTTTTTCAGCCTACATTATTATGTTACTATATTACTAATGAACATTGCAGAAGTCACACTAAAGACAAGGACACGCCCTGTAGCAGTGATATGTACCGCACAGAAGGTACAGAATGTACATGCATGTGTGCTTGGAACATCACTAAGGTGTGCTGCCATGTATTGACCAATTGTATTATGATAGGTACATGGGGTAATGCGATACCTTCTGGCTGGCTGACCTAATTGGCAATGTGAGTTTTACCTCTTCTAGGGACAGTAATTAGAGATGAGCAGATCGAATCAGATTTATTACAAATTTCCCAAAAATTCAACTTCCAAATAAAGCCAAAATGTTTATTCAGTTTAGACCAGGGATGCTTAACCTGCGGCCCTGTAGCTGTTGCAAAACTACAACTCTCACCATGCCTTGCTGTAGGTTGATAGCTGTAGGCTGTCCAAGCATGCTGGGAGTTGTAGTTTTGCAACAGCTGGAGGGCCACGGGTCAGACAAATCACTGAAAATGGTGCCCCCCATTTGACATATAAAATTCAGTTCACTAGTGAAGGAAACGGCAGAGAAGATGAAGACAGAGGAACCCATGACCTTGGCTGGTGGCCCTGGTTGGCTCACCAACATTGCCTTGGGGGAATAAGGGTCTGAAGAGTCTAATGGGGGGACTAGGAGTCTGAAGAATCTAATGGGGGGACTGGGGGTCTGAAGAGTCTAATGGGGCTGGGGGTCTGAAGAATCTAATGGGGGTGACTGGGGGTCTGAAGAACTTAATGGGAGGACTGGGGGTCTGAAGAGTCTAATGGGGAGACTGGGGGTCTGAAGAGTCTAATGGGGGACTGGAGAGTCTAATGGGGGACTGGGGGTCTGGAGAGGTCTGGTCTGACATGAGGGGGGGGTCTGGAGAGGTCTGGTCTTACCTGGGGGACTGGAGAGGACTGGTCTGACATGGGGGGGTCTGAGGTCAGATATGGGGGTCTGGAGGTCTAATGGGGGTCTGATATTGCAGCAGGGTCTGATCTGACGTCTAAAATTGGGGTCTTATATGGGGTCTGCCTTTATGTAAAGTCGTGCCTAAAGCCCACACTCCGGGAAGATACAAGTGAGGGACATGAAGATGTGGAGTCACTGTGGGTAGAAGTAAATGGAGCCAAAAGCAATAATAAAATACTAATAGGAGTTTATTATAAACCACCCAATATATCAGAGACCACAGAAAATCTACTTCTAAATGAAATAGACGAGGCGGCAAATCATAATGAGGTTGTTATTATGGGGGATTTCAATTACCCAGATATAGACTGGGAAACTGAAACCTGTACATCTCATAAAGGAAACAGGTTCTTGGCAATAACCAAAGACAATTACCTTTCCCAACTGGATCAGGACCCGACTAGAGGGACGGCCATACTGGACTTAGTATTAACCAATAGACCTGACAGAACAACAGATGTGCAGGTCGGGGGACACCTGGGATATAGCGACCATAACATAATAACCTTCCAACTGTCATTAAAAAGAGCGTTTCTTCAGGGAGGAACAAAAATACCAAACTTCAAAAAAGCAAAATTTAACCAACTAAGAGAGGCCATAGGTCTAACTAACTGGGACAAAGTCCTCAAAAATAAAAAGACAGCCACAAAATGGGATATTTTTAAAGCATCCTAATATCTAATTGTGAGAGGTACATACCATATAGGAATAAAATGATAAGAAGCAAGAAAAAGACAACGTGGATAAACAGAACTGTAAAGAAAGCAAAAAATGACAAACAGAAAGCATTTAAATCACTAAAACAGGAGGGGAGCGAGGAAGCATTGAAAAACTATAAGGAAAAAAATAGAATATGTAAAAGACAAATAAAAGCAGCTAAACTAGAGACTGAAAGACTAATTGCTAAAGAGAGTAAAACTAACCCTAAAATGTTCTTCAATTATATAAATACTAAAAAGTATAAACCTGAAGGTGTCGGCCCCTTACAGAGTAATGAGGGGGGAGTTGCAGAGAGCGATGAGGTGAAAGCGAAGCTACTAAATAACTTTTTCTCCACTGTATTCACTGAGGAAAATAAACTGTCAGATGAAATGCAGAATATAAAAGTGAATTCCCCTTTAAAAGTGCCCTGTCTGATCCAGGAAGAAGTACTGGGGCGTCTTAAAAAGATTAAAATAGACAAATCACCAGGACCAGATGGCATACACTCCTGTATCCTAAGAGAATTAAGTAATGTCATCGCCAGACCCTTATTTCTGATATTTAAGGACTCTATACTGACAGGTAGTGTTCCACAGGATTGGCGCATAGCAAATGTGGTACCAATATTCAAAAAGGGTCCAAAAACAGAGCCCGGGAACTATAGGCCGGTAAGTTTAACATCTGTCGTGGGTAAACTGTTTGAGGGTTTTCTAAGAGATGCTATCTTGGAGTACCTCAATGAAAATAAGCAAATAACTCCATATCATCATGGCTTCATGAGGGATCAGTCATGTCAAACCAATTTAATCATTTTCTATGAGGAGGTAAGTTCTAGACTTGACCGCGGCGAATCAATGGATGTCTTATATCTGGACTTCTCCAAAGCATTTGACACTGTACCACATAAAAGGTTAGTATATAAAATGAGAATGCTTGGCCTGGGAGAAAATGTCTGTATGTGGGTAAGTAACTGGCTCAGTGATAGAAAACAGAGGGTGGTTATTAACGGTAGATACTCAGTCACTGTCACTAGTGGGGTACCACAGGGGTCAGTATTGGGCCCTATTCTCTTCAATATATTTATTAATGATCTTGTAGAAGGCTTGCACAGTAACATATCAATTTTTGCAGATGACACTAAATTGTGTAAAGTAATTAACACAGAAGAGGACAGTACACTGCTACAGATGGATCTGGATAGACTGGAGGCTTGGGCAGAGAAGTGGCAGATGAGGTTTAACACTGACTAATGTAAGGTTATGCATATGGGAAGGAATAATGCAAGTCACCAGTACATACTAAATGGTAAAACACTGGGTAACTCTGACATGGAAAAGGACCTAGGAATTTTAGTGAACAGGAAACTAAGCTGCAGAAACCAGTGTCAGACAGCTGCTGCCAAGGCCAATAAGATAATGGGTTGCATCAAAAGAGGCATAGATGCCCGGGATGAGAACATAGTCCTGCCACTTTACAAATCACTAGTCAGACCACACATGGAGTACTGTGTACAGTTCTGGGCTCCTGTGAACAAGGCAGACATAGCAGAGCTGGAGAGGGTTCAGAGGAGGGCAACTAAAGTCATAACTGGAATGGGTGGACTACAGTACCCAGAAAGATTATCAAAATTAGGGTTATTCACTTTAGAAAAAAGACGACTGAGGGGAGATCTAATAACTATGTATAAATATATCAGGGGTCAGTACAGAGATCTCTCCCATCATCTATTTATCCCCAGGACTGTGACTGTGACGAGGGGACATCCTCTGCGTCTGGAGGAAAGAAGGTTTGTACACAAACATAGAAGAGGATTCTTTACGGTAAGAGCAGTGAGACTATGGAACTCTCTGCCTGAGGAGGTGGTGATGGTAAGTTCACTATAAGAGATCAGGAGGGGCCTGGATGTATTTCTGGAGGTAATAATATTACAGGTTATAGTTACTAGAGAGGGGTCGTTGATCCAGGGAGTTATTCTGATGTCTGATTGGAGTCGGGAAGGAATTTTTTCCCCTAAAGTGGGGAAAATTGGCTTCTACCTCACAGGGGTTTTTTGCCTTCCTCTGGATCAACTTGTAGGAAAACAGGCCGAACTGGATGGACAGATGTCTTTTTTCGGCCTTATAAACTATGTTACTATGTAGGTCTGGTTTGAGATGGGAGGTCTCATTTAGGGTCTTATATGGGGGTCTGATCTGAAAGGAAGGGGTATTTTTTGTACTGGCGCACAATATAAAGGGGTGTTTTTTTCCTGGCGCACTATTTGTGTGGTACCAGTATTTTCAGGGGGACTGTTTCTGCAGGAAAGTGTTGGGGGCGCAGCGCACACAGTATTGCGGGTGGCAGGATGCGGTGTTAAGAAGTTGGGAGGATGATGGAAAAGTAAGAAAGTAAGATGTCTGTTTGTTAAACTCTGCAGAGACGAGGCGCGGCTGAAAGAAGTCACCATGGCGGTCTGGTCTGTATGGAGAAGATGAGGAATGTCTACATCAGAGGAGACATTACTGGATGTAAGAGGTACATATGTGGCACTGTGTTACTCTGTATCCTCTATAAAGTATGTCTTTAAAAGCTTTTTGTTTTTTTTATAGTTACTAGAGATGGGTTGTTGATCCAGGGAGTTATTCTGATGCCTGATTGGAGTCGGGAAGGAATTTTTTTCCCCTAAAGTGGGGAAAATTGGCTTCTACCTCACAGGGTTTTTTTTTGCCTTCTTCTGGATCAACTTGCAGGATAACAGGCCGAACTGGATGGATGGATGGATGGATGTCTTTTTTCAGCCTACATTATTATGTTACTATATTGCTAATGAACATTGCAGAAGTCACACTGAAGACAAGGACACGCCCTATAGCAGTGATATGTACTGCACAGAAGGTACAGAATGTACATGCACGTGTGCTTGGAACATCGCTAAGGTGTGCTGCCATGTATTGACCAATTGTATTATGATAGGTACATGGGGTAATGCGATACCTTCTGGCTGACCTAATTGGCAATGTGAGTTGTTACCTCTGTGACAGTACCAAAGTGACAGTAATTAAAGATGAGCACATCAAATCAGATTTGTTACAAATTTCCAAAAAATTCTACTTCTGAATGAAGCCAAAGTTTTGGTTATTCAATTTAGACCAGGGATGCTCAACCTGCAGCTGTTGTTGATAGCTGTAGGCTGTCTATGCATGCTGGGAATTGTAGTTTTGCAACAGCTGGAGGGCCGCAGGTTGGAAATCCCTGATGTAGACAAATCACAGAGAACAGCACCCCCAATTTTACATATAAAATTCTGTACACTAGTGAGGGAAGCAGGGCAGAGAAGATGAAGACAGAGGAACCCATGACTGTGTGTGTGTGTGTGTGTGGGGGGGGGTGCTTGGCTGACTTACCCATAATGCATTGCGCTTAGCCTCACAGCCAATCAGAAGAGATGATAATGATGGTCTAAATTGGACTATGTAAGGTACGAAACAGACACCATTCTGAGCTCAGCCCTGGTGTGATAGGACATGTCAATCACAGACTCAGCAATTAGACACACAGAACAGCCATTTTAGTGTCTTTTAGGGACAGTGTTAGGGACTGAGAAGATATCTGTAGTCAGGTAGATTGAATGACTTAAAATACTAGTTTTTAGCACTTGGGATGGAATTGGGTGAGTTGACGTTTGCTTGTTACAGGGCTGGAGATTATGTGCATGAACCAGCCTTTTTTAAACAAAAAGCTATTACATAGTAACATAGTTTATAAGGCCAAAAAATCCATCCATCCATCTAATTCAGCCTGTTATCCTGCAAGTTGATCCAGGGAAGGCAAAAAAACCCTGTGAGGTAGAAGCCAATTTTCCCCAGCTTCCACAGATAATAAGTCTACTATAAGCGTATATGTTCAGCATCTCCAGTAGTGTATATCTGTCTGCAGATGTCATGCAGTTGTGCCTCCTTTTCAGAAGCAGACTTTGCGCAATTGTGCCCTTTTCTTCCCAAAAACCTGTTGCAAATTTTCTACAGTTATTAAGTCTACAATAAGCATATTTTCCAGCTTCACCAGCAGCATATATTTTTTTACTCGCGAATGTGTGATATGCACGAGGCTAGGCCGCAGCATACAGTCTTTAGAGGCAATCCATATGAGGTAGAAAAGTAAGGCGCTCACTGCTAGCAATCCAGCTAAGTGCATAATTTACTAAAAACACCGTACAATAAGTGCATAATAGGACACATTGCAGTGCCTGAAAAAGAATACACACAATGGGCTAAAGTGCTTGAACGTTGCTGAACCAGCAAAAACAGTGTAGCTAAAATACAGCAAAGACATAAGTATGCAAACATTTAGTGCAATTAATTTCACATTTGCAAGCATAAAAGGCTCAAATATACGTTTGAGTCTCTCCTTAAGGCTTCTTGGCATGATAAAACACTGTCTGGAACACATAGTCCAAAATTCAATTGTAATCCACGTGAGGTAATATTGTAATCCAAACAGGTAACGTGTAATCCACATGGATAATAGAGAAGAGCAGCAAATTGAGAATCCTTTTTGCAAAGGGAGCTCCCAAAAAACCTGAGAAGGGGTTGAAAAGGAAAATAGGCGCACTTCGGCGCAACAGGGAATTTTCTGCAGAATGGGGGGAGTCCTGACAGCCATGCCCATCTGGGTGAGAGTCAATCGGGGGCAATACAAACTAAACAAACACAAAAAGTGCCAAATAGCAGCTCACCCGTCAAGTGCAGTCCATGTTGTGGCTCCCATTCTTGAAGTGTCCTTGAGACAGCTAGTAGTTGGGTTCCTCAGATGAGGGACCGGAAGTCCTCCTCGCTTGAGCTACTGCTGAAAGAGATGAGAGGACGCTCCTGCCTCCAGTAGGCCAAGCTCACTGCCGTGGTGGAACTCCACTGCCCTCTTCTTCTGGAAGTCGGACTTGACCTGGTCCGGGTGGTGGTCACGCTGGTGAGCACTGCAGCCACTTGCGCTTTTCTGGATCCTCCTGCCGGGACAGCAGGGGTAAGGACTTCCGGCAGCGATTCTGGAAAGGTTGCATCCAGGGAAGAAGCCCCAGCTCCCCTGGCTGCTGCTGACTTCATATTCCACGTCAGCTGGTATTGGTGGATCACCATGGACTGGAACGTAAATGATGACGTTGTCAGCTGACCCTGGTGAAAGGACTGTGATAGTGGTGGTGATGGCAGTCCAGGTATCAGAGGCTCCGGCTGTGGCTTTTCTTTGAACCGGAGGAAGCCATCTGGGGACTCCTGAAGGAAGCACACCGGTACTTCGCCTGCTGGTTCATCCGCCCAAACTTCAGGTGGTGATGTTGGGACCAAGGGCTTAGAAAGGAGGGTAACCCCGGTAGCATAGGGGCCTTTCAGGGATGCCATGGGGGTGTACTCCACCTGATTCCCCACGTACAGGCTGTGACAAAGTTGTGGCAGGTATGGCCTTTTCACTGACCTGCGGCCCACAAAATACTCCTTTCTGTCCTCGCCGTCTGCCAGGAAGCCAGACCCTTGCTCCACCGAAAACCACAGGACCATTCCCTTTCGGTGTTCCAATGTAGGATCTCCCGGCCTAGGGTGGTCCAGTACCTGGATGACCTAGTCCTTCACAGCATTTTTATAGTCCCAGAGGGTCTGCGCGTGGGCCGTCACAGATGCTGGCACAATCGGGTTCTGCCTTATGATGTTGTAGATCTCCTCCTGGGTGGCGAAGTGGACGCTCCAGCCGCCTCTGCCGCACCAGCCACAGCAGACGCACCAGCAACCTCAGCAGGCGGTAAGGAAGACAAGGGCACTGAAGCTGGGTTTCTCTGGCAGAGTTGTGACATCCTGATGTCTGGAGCGGGGGGGTTGTTCAGGGAACTCGTCCCCAAAGACCTTCTCCCATTCCACTTGGGAGTAGGATGCAGCTGTTTAGCCATGCTTGCTACTTGGTCAATGTTCAGCGCTGGTCTAAACTGGTTCGGAGGAGGGTGGAATACTGAGGGAGGAGTCTTCACTCCCTATATGTGCAAATAGTTAGATTCCGGAGGCCAGGCTCTTTTTTTTCCAGTTCTAGGGGGGGGGGGGGCGTTTCGTCATTTTCCCACCTCACGAAGAATGCATACATTTCATACGTTTCATATGTATTGTACGTATCGTTAGCGTTCAAAATTTTGCGAAAATTTACAAATAATACAAAGCGAATCTGAAAGAATCCAGATTCGCTTTGAAGGAGAAAATTTGTAAGATTCAATACATATCTACGAAGCGGCGAATAGATTCGCTCATCTCTAATAGTAATACAAAAATTCTATTTATTACAGGATTAGTCTGTGTCACAGTTGCCATATATTGTAGAAGTGTTGTTGCAGGCTTAAAAGCTGTGTCAGATCTAGAGCAAGCTTGGGTGGCGGAGCAGTGGTGGGAACTCTGTCTGGGTGTCTGCCATGTGGTCATTTTTATCTCCACAATTCCTGCTTTTATTGTATTAGCCTCAAATTCCAATTTTTTTCTTAAAAAAATTAATGGAAATTGTCTTCCAAGAAATCCATAAATCAGAGTGATGTGCCTACACAGCCTGACATCTGCTGACTTTAAGGTTACATGCTGTGCTACTAATACCCTATACAGCCATGGAACTCCTGCCTTGTCCAAGAAGTTTTATACTCTGCTGCTACTGCTGCTGCTACTACTACTCCTACACAGCTGCACATCTCCTGCCTTGTCTGTCAGATTCCATACTGTGCTGCTGCCCCTCCCGAAAAGGGGAGAATTTTTGGACTGCTTGTTCAGAACGAGCTACTGTTTTCCCACATAAATACCAACAGGCATCTGCCTCCAATAAGGGATCATTTTTTACCTTTTTTTTTAATTCTAAAAAGCATAATAAATCTAACACTTTAGCGTGTTATTATACAAACTGTTTATTAACACTGTCAACCATACATTTACCCATGGCTATGTGTGCCTGTGTCACTCTGACATTACTAATGCTGTCTTTTTGTTAAAGAGCCTGAAAGTGGAAAGACAGAGAGAAAAAAAAATCTAAAAAAATGTAAAAAGGAGAAAAAAATAATAATCATAGTCATAGGAGACCTCAGGGTGTTCTACACCAATTCTGTGGGCAATATAAGCACTTTTGCTGGATTTAGGAATTAGGAATTTTAGTGAACAGTAAACTAAGCTGTAGAAACCAGTGTCAGGCAGCTGTTGCCAAAGCAAGTACGATGATGGGTTGCATCAAAAGAGGCATAGATGCCGTGATGAGAACATAGTCCTGCCACTTTACAAATCACTAGTCAGACCGCACATGGAGTACTGTGTATAGTTCTGGGCTCCTGTGAACAAGGCAGACATAGGAGAGCTGGAGAGGGTTCAGAGGAGGGCAACTAAAGTAATAACTGGAATGGGTGGACTACAGTACCCAGAAAGATTATCAAAATTAGGGTTATTCACTTTAGAAAAGGGGAGATCTAATAACTATAAATATATCAGGGGTCAGTACAGAGATCTCTCCCATCATCTATTTATCCCCAGGGACTGTGACGAGGGGACATCCTCTGCGTCTGGAGGAAAGAAGGTTTGTACACAAACATAGAAGAGGATTCTTTATGGTAAGAGCAGTGAGACTATGGAACTCTCTGCCTGAGGAGGTGGTGATGGTAAGTTCACTAAAAGAGTTCAAGGTTCAATAACAGGCTGAACTGGATGGATGGATGTCTTTTTTCAGCCTACGTTATGGTGTTACTATATTACTAATGAACATTGCAGAAGTCACACTAAAGACAAGGACACGCCCTGTAGCAGTGATATGTACCGCACAGAAGGTACAGAATGTACATGCATGTGTGCTTGGAACATCACTAAGGTGTGCTGCCATGTATTGACCAATTGTATTATGATAGGTACATGGGGTAATGAGATACCTAATTGGCAATGTGAGGGATTGCATGCTGGGAGTTGTAGTTTTGCAACAGCTGAAGGGCCATGGGTTAGACAAATCACTGAAAATGGTGCCCCCCATTTTACACATAAAATTCAGTACACTAGTGAAGGAAACGGCAGAGAAGATGAAGACAGAGGAACCCATTACCTTGAGTGGTGGCCCTGGTTGGCTCGCCCATAATGCCTTGTGTTTAGCCTCACAGCCAATCAGGAGGGAGGATAATGACTAGTCTATTAGGGACTATGTAAGGTCCCAAACAGAGACGCCATTTATCTGATGTGATAGGACACGTCTATCGTATTTTTCACTGTCACTGACAGCATATATTTTTGCCGCACTGTGTCCAATTGAAATATTGGTCTGCGTCACAGTTACCATATATTGTAGAAGTGTTGTAGGCTCAAAGCTGTGTCAGACCTAGGGCAAGCTTGGGTGGTAGAGTGGTGGTGGGAGCTCTGTCTGGGTGTCTACCATTTGGTTATCTCCACAATGCCTGCTTTTATTGTACTGGATTAAATCAAATTACTTTTTTTTTTAAAGTAATGGAAAATGTCTTCCAAGAAATCCATTTATCAGAGGCATGTGCCTACACAACTTGACATCTCTCGTCCATCTGGATCCATACTGTGCTACTATTATCCCATACACAGCCATGGAACTCCTGCCTTGTCCGAAATGTTTTATACTATGCGGCCACTTCTGCTGATACTACTACCCCTAAACAGCTACATATCTCCTGCTTTGTCTAACAGATTCCATAATGTGCTGCTGCTCCTCCCAAAAAAAGGAATAATTTTTGGACTGCTTGTTCAGAACAAGCTACTATTTTTCCGCATAAATACCAGTAGACATCTGCCTCCAATAAGGGATAATTTTTTTAAGTATTTTTCAATTCTAAAAGTCGTAACAAATCCAACAGTTTAGTGTGTTATTATGGCAATCTCTGGGCAATATGAGCACTTATGCTTTACTTAAGAATTAGAAATTTTAGTGAACAGCAAACTAAGCTGTACAAAATCAGTGCCCGACAGCTTCTGCCAAAGCCAGTATAATGAAGGGTTTCCTCAAAAGGGGCCTAGATGTCCATGATGAGAACATAGTCCTGCCACTTTACACATCACAAGTCAGACCACATATGGAGGACTGTGTACAGTTCTGGGCTCCTGTGAACAAGGCAGACATAGCAGAGCTGGAGAGGGTTCAGAGGAGGGCAACTAAAGTCATAACTGGAATGGGTGGACTACAGGACCCAGAAAGATTATCAAAATTAGGGTTATTCACTTTAGAAAAAAAGACGACTGAGGGGAGATCTAATAACTATGTATAAATATATCAGGAGTCAGTACAGAGATCTCTCCCATCATCTATTTATCCCCAGGACTGTGACTGTGACGAGGGGACATCCTCTGCGTCTGGAGGAAAGAAGGTTTGTACACAAACATAGAAGAGGATTCTTTACGGTAAGAGCAGTGAGACTATGGAACTCTCTCCCTGAGGAGGTGGTGATGGTAAGTTCACTATAAGAGATCAGGAGGGTCCTGGATGTATTTCTGGAGGTAATAATATTACAGGTTATAGTTACTAGAGAGGGGTCGTTGATCCAGGGAGTTATTCTGATGTCTGATTGGAGTCGGGAAGGAATTTTTTCATTCCTCTGGATAAACTTGCAGGATAACAGGCCGAACTGGATGGATGGATGTCTTTTTTCAGCCTACGTTATTGTGTTACTATATTACTAATGAACATTGCAGAAGTCACACTGAAGACAAGGACACGCCCTGTAGCAGTGATATGTACCGCACAGAAGGTACAGAATGTACATGCATGTGTGCTTGGAACATCACTAAGGTGTGCTGCCATGTATTGACCAATTGTATTAAGATAGGTACATGGGGTAATGTGATACCTTCTGGCTGGCTGACCTAATTGGCAATGTGAGTTTTACCTCTTAATGAGACAGTAATTAGAGATGAGCAGATCGAATCAGATTTGTTACAAATTTCCCAAAAATTCAACTTCCGAATGAAGCCAAAGTTTTTGCTATTTAATTTAGACCAGGGATGCTCAACCTGCAGCCCTGCAGCGGCTGTAAAACTACAACTCCCACCATGCCCTGCAGTTTTTGATAGCTATCAGCTGTCTAAGCATGCTGGGAATTGTAGTTTTGCAACAGCTGGGAAGGAGGGGAGAGAAGATGAAGACATAGGAACCCATTACCCTGGGCGGGGGCCTTGGCTGCCTTACCCATAATGCATTGTGCTTAGCCTAAGAACCAATCAGGAGGGAGGATAATGACTGGTCTATTATGGACTATGTAAGGTCCTAAACAGAGACACCATTCTGAGCTGAGCCACTGGTGTGAGAGGACATGTCTATCACAGACTCAGCAATTAGACACATAGGACGGCCATTTTAGTGTATTTTAGGGACAGTGTTTGAGAAGCTATCTGTAGTTAGGTACAGATTGAATTACTTAAAAGACAAGGTTTTTGCACTTGGGATGGGATAGGTTGAGTTAATGTTATGTGTTCCTGTTACAGGGCTGTGTAGGAACCAGCTTTTTTTTTTTTTCTTACCAAAAAAACAATTGCAGAGCTTCCACAGTTAAAGTGGTTATCCAAACTATAAAACATGCCCCCTAATATCTGGGCCCCATATGTAGATTATACTTATCCTGCTCTCCGGCACCCACGTCGCTCCTGGTCCCTACATGGCCACAGCTTCATCTATTGGCAGCCAACAGCAGGCCGTGACAGGGACGAGCCTCCCTAGCGTCATCTAAGATGCTAGGGAGGCTCGTCCCTGTCTCAGGGAGATTAAATGGTGGCCATGCAGGGACTAGGAGTGAAGCAGGTGTAGGGGGAGTGGGTTACGTATAATCTATTTGACGGGTCCTGGCATTGGGGGCATGTTTTATAATTTGGGGAACTACCTCTACACAGCTGCACATCTCTTGCCTTGTCTGTCAGATTCCATACTGTGCTGCTGAAACTTTAAAAAAAAGGAGAATTTTTGGACTGCTTGTTCAGAACAAGCTACTGCTTTCCCCCACCGGGTGTATATAAATACCAGCAGGCATCTGTCTCTAATAAGGGATCTTTTTTTGAACTTTTTTTTAAATTCTAAACAGCATAACAATTTATTTATTAACACTGTCAACCATGTATTTACCCATGGCTACGTATATCTGTGTCACTCTGATATTACTAATGCTATCTTTGTGTTAAAGATCCTGAAAGTGGAAAGACAGAGAGAAAACAAATTCTAAAAAAAAAAAATGAAATAAGAGAAAATCAATAGAGACAAAATAATGAGTGATAGGAAACCTCAAAGTGTTCTACACCAATTCTCTAGGCAATCTGAGCACTTTTGCTTTACCAGAATCAAAACTTCTGATCAATTTGTTAGAAAAGGACCCAAAACGAATTTCAAGAAGTTCACACATCTCTAACAAAAACAGATTTTTGCCACTTAAAGAGACAGTGTCCGGTTTATCCTGTTCCTGAAACTAAGCCTGAGCCATCATTTAGAGACTGTAGTGACTAAGCCTTTTCCTCGTCAAGGACTGTTATAACTGTAACCTCGTTATCCTAAGTGAGTGAAGTAACTATCACATTGTTTAATTTACAACTGTGTCCAAAGTGATTCCTTCCACCATCCTAGAGATGGGATACATGCATAGCACTTGGGGGAACCTAGTCACCTAGTCACCAAGACCACCAAGCTTACACCTGTCTACTTTCTTCCCTCTTCATTTTACACACAGTCACCCTCATGTTGGGTGCCATACACAAACACAACTCTGTTTTTAACTTTTGTCCTACTTTTTCTTGTACCTACATGTTTTAACCACGTTGTGTGCATTAAACAATTCTTGCTTTAGGGCTATTGGTTTCCTCACCCTTGTGTAATACTTCCATCACAGACTGAGAAATGCAGAGCGTTATTTGACATATTTTATTTTCCTCTATGAGATATGTATCACCTGAATGAAGAAGTGATGTAGAAAGCCTCATGGTTCCTCATCACTAGGCTGTGTGCATATACTGTACATGTCACGGTTTATCCTGTCCTTGCTTACCTGCCCATCCTCCATACTTCTTCTTGAGGTCAGTCCTCCACCACCGGGACAGTATATGGTTTTTGATCCCGATCAGCAGAGTCCACACCTGTTTTAGGACCAGATATGATAGAGCCAGGAGACCCAACAGGTGAAGCCATCGGTAGAATTGAAACTCCTCCATGTGATCTTCCTTGTGGTCCTGGGTGCTGTGTCCTCAGCTGATCCTACTTTGTGCCTGCAGCTCTTCTCATCCTTCCTTGGTTGACAATCAGTGATTTTATAATGTCTTCCTGAATGTGTTGTTCCATACCAGCTAACAGGACAGGTGGAGTCCTTTAGGTGTGTTATGTAATTAGTGATGAGTCTTTCCTGATTTCCTCACCTTGGATGGTTTTCCTTTTGGAGCTAGCACCAGGCGCTGTAATGCTCTGCAGTTTTCCTTCTGTTTAGTGTCCTACATGAAGAAGGCTTCACATACCCTGGCACAATTATCCTCTGAATGCGAGGGATGTTTCCAAACTAGTCAGACCCAAGGTTATTAAACAGTGCCAGGCAGGGGGTGGATGAATGAAATTTTTAAATAAGTTGCAGTAATGATAAGTCAATGATTAAAGAAATAACTGGATACAATATGAAGTGAGTGAGTGGCCTGGGTCTTCAGTAAGTTGTTTCGAATTAACAGATAGTTCATGGTATGAAGTGTATTAAAGGGGCTCTCTGCAAAGAGAAACATTAAAGGGGTCATCATTGATGAACAACATAAAATAAAGTTGCAAAAGAAATTACTCCTTTGGCCTTGCTTGCATTTATGCACCGATTACTAATAACATGTGGTCAGATTATCAGAATCACAACTCCCAAGTATAGACGAGACAATGTAACTCGACTAATAACATACAAAGTTGTACTATTCATGTGTCACAAATTCAGGGATATGTGCAGCCCTGAGCTGAACCTCACCACTGACCCTGCCTACTTGCACGGCCCGTCCTAGGCAACGCCGTACAACTGGTCGACAGTCCCTAGCCTAGGTATGCGCTGGGGTATACAGGGATGGGGGAACAACGGGAGAAAACAATAAACTAAGACAGAACACACAATAAGAGAATAATCACCAAGCCGAGGTCAAACCAGGAAGTCACGTCAAAACCAGGGGAACAAACAGGATCAAAGTCAAAACACAAGCCAAGGTCTAAAGCCAAGAGGTAACGCAGTACAAAGGGATGAGACGAGGGTAAAGTCAAATACACAAGCAGAAGTCCAAGCACAGTAGTCACAGCAGTTCACAATAGCAGGTTCAGGTAGTAAGACCAATCACATGCAACATGTGGCCAGCAGGCTGCCTGTTTAAATAGGCCCAGCAGATGGGACACGTGACGTGGCCAGCGTTACGTGACCCAAATCAGAAACCTCAATACACCTGAGCACTGACTCCTGAGCGTCGGCGCTCAGCTCCCCTGCTGCTTGTTGTCCAAGGGATGGAGGATGGCGGCCACGCTTGTGAAGCGTGCGTCGTTGGGTCCTCCCCTCTCCTGGGTTGCTAGGGATATGAGGACACTGGCCGTGTCCATGGCCGACTCCTCCTCCCTCCTAACTGCCATGGAGATGAGGACGCAGACCGCGTCCTCGCTTCTGAACAGACTTGGGAGACTGGCGGCTCTGTAGCGCACCGCTGGCTCCCCGTTACATCATGTTTTTGAGCACACTGAATAAATATCCACAGTGCAGGGCGAAAAGATTGACAGAATCCTCGAATTTCATAACCTGTAGGGTTTGCAAAATGTTGAGGTGTAATTTTGGACCATTCCTCCCTTCAAATGTAGTTCAGTTCATCAATATTTGTGTTACATCTTTTATGTACAGCCCTCTACATGTCATGTCACCGCAACTCCATAGGGTTAAGACCAGTCCTCTGGCTTGGCCATTGCAAAATATTCTAAATAGTTTCTGTGCATAGCACTATATTTGGAGGGAAAAGGTACAGCAGCACCAAAACTTAATTCCAACTTTGAGGATGGTGGAGGGAGCATCATGGTTTGTGTGTTTTGGAATGGCCAAGTGAGACTCTAGAGGGAGATCTTAAACCCTATTTTCAGGGAAGAATGATCCAAAATTTGGACCAATCTGCAGCTATAAGAAACTTTTGGTGGAGGTGACTGCTGCTAAATGGGATCTACAGGTAATCAAATTGAAGTGTTCACTTACCTTTCCCCATATACTGTGAATATTTCCTTAGCGTGCTCAATAAAAGTCATGATTTTTACAGCTGTTTGTGTTATCAGTCTAGTTTGATTGTGACTTCAATGGCAATCAGATCACATTTGTATAGTAATCAATGTAGAAATCCAGGTAATTCCAAAGAAAACTGTACATAACTTTCACCGTTACTTTAGAAACATAGAAGAGAATTCTTTGCGGTAAGAGCAATGAGACTATGGAACTCTCTGCCTGAGGAGGTGGTGATGGTGATTTCACTAAAAGAGTCCTTGATGAGGGGCATTGATGTATTTCTGGAATGCAATAATTAGTGTTGAGTGAATCGATGCATCCAAAGCGGAATTCTATCCAAAATTTTGGAAAAATTTGATTCGGTGCGAAGCCGAGATTCCTCGTACTTCATGCTAACAAATCATTTTTCCTAAAATGGCAGCTAGAATTGTCTTAAAAAGAATGGGGAAAAAAAATATTCACCTCATCCAGTTGCTCACGCAGAGGCAGTCTGCTCCTCTCTTGAGTGGAATAGACCTGCCAAAGGACCTGCGCTGAGCGTGATGACGTCACCGCATGCTCCCAGCATTATCACGTGTTGACATCATCAGTGATTTTTTCTTTAACCCGAAAGGCCATATTTCATCTTGTTACCATTTTTCATAGCTATTAGATCGTTCCACTCTGTCTAAGTGGCCGTTAAAAATGGTTGCATTGATTGATAGGCTGAATAGTGATTTGTGACAAATTAATTCGTAACAAATCGAATTTCTTGTCAAAATTTAGTAAAGCTGCTGAATCGAATTTTTCAGAACTTGCTCATCTCTAGTAATAATATTACAGCTAGAGATGAGCGAATTAAATGCAATGAAGTGGAATTCATTCCGAATTTCAGGATAAAGTCGATTTGCTGTGAAGCTACATTTCCTCGTGCTTCGTGGTAACGAATCCATTTAGATGCCTCGATCATGTATGAATTCAGCATCTGAGGCGTACATTGATGGGGAGAGCAGCGCTATTGCAGCTCCCTGTCATTGCACCTGCTAGTTACAAAAAAAAATGCGCTTTGTGATTTGTGAATTTTTTTGTTTTTTGTAAAATTCAGTGAAGCAGCCGAATCAAATTTTCCAAAAGTTCGCTCATCTCTAATTACAGGTTCTAGTTATTAGATTTTTGGAGGGGTGTTAGATCCAGGGAGGTATACCTCAAAGGGTTTGTTTTTTTTTGCCTTCTTCTGAATGAACTTGCAGGATAACAGGCTGAACTGGATGGATGGATTTCTTTTTTAAGCCTTACAAACTATGTTACTATGTTACTGTGTTACCAGAACAGGGTGTTATTTTAAGGTCATGCAGTGGCAGCTCATCAGGGAGTGGCAGGCATAAATGATGTCATCTCCTTGATAGTTATATTGCAGCAGATGCTCGCGCTGATGCAACAAATAATGGTGGAAGAAACAGCTTTCACTTCTGTTTGGCTGACCTGTAGCTATTTGGGTCCCATCCCATGGCAGAGGAAGTGAAGGATACGGAACTACTACTGGAGGAGCAGGAGGGGGAGTTTATGTTTGAGCAAATCGAGCTTTGTTAAATTTAGAAATCTTAGTTTTTAATGCTGTTTCTGTACAGTATTAAAATGTATTGGCTCTGTGAAGGCAAACTTAGTATCAACTGAGTTTGCGCAAGACTTCGGAGAATTAGTACGGTATTCCTATCTGTGTATTTCAAAAAATTTTAAAATAGGGACCTGAAGTGGGCTTTGGTATTGGCTGGTACCTCCAAAGCTGACTTTGGATTCCTAATTTACAGGGGCGGATTGGCCATAGACCTTACAGGGAAATTCCCTGGTGGGCTGATGCCCAGAGGGCCGCCCAAGCCCTCTTCTCTGCTGCTGGTTGGGTATATAATAAGCTCTCCATGGTAACGTTGTGAGAATCAGGTACTCGTACCCTGGCCAGAGACCACACATGCCCTCCTGAATTCATCTGCTGTGGACACATGTCAGCTCCTAGGCCACCTGCTCCATATCTTAATCAAAGACAACTGGAGGAGGAGGGCAGAAAATGGCAGCTATTGATGGCCACCACAAAGGGACAGCTTTTGGGGCAGTATATTCTGCTTCTCTGTGGTATGTGGTTCTGATGGGATGGTATTTAGCACTATGCTAATTCTGATGCCGCTTGCTTGTGTTTCCCCACTTTCTTTCAATTTGGACCCCCCCTCCTTCCTACAATATGGGGCCACTTTTAAGTCTTTTTTTTCCAGTGCCACTTTAAGTTCCCAGTCCGCCCTGCTAGTTTAAAATGTTTTTAAATATGCAGATATGAATAAAGTAGTAATTCACCGAAGTCTCGCACGACTTCGGGCCATACGAAGTTTGCCTACACTGAGCCAATACTTTTTAAAGTTCACACAACATCACACTTATAAAAATAAATGAGCCATTGATCTGTGAGGATTTTCAGACTCCTCAGCTGAAACCGATGAATAGATATTCAGTGGCTGATAGTGGCTATGTATTGCTAGCCCTGCCACTGATGCTGTCTGCTTGTCATCATGCTCTGTATTGTGTTGCTGCTGTGGCTTCCGCTTCAGCTCTACCTACTGCCACTACCATTACCTCTACACAATCTGTCTTTTAGGTTCCACGTTGTGCTGCTACTTCTGCCACTACTATTAACCCTACACATCTTACCCTTTCCATACTGTACTGTTGCTTCAAAAATAAAAGGCATAATTTTGTATGCTTGTTCAGACTAAGCCACTGCTTCATCTGACACTACCGTGTGTGTATAAACAGAGGTAAGTATCTACTTCCATTCATGCATAATTTTTGAACACTTGTTAAGAACAAGCCACTCTTTTTTTCCAATGACACTGTGTGTATAGACATCTTCCCCAATAAGAGACCATGTTTTTTATTTTAAAAAGCATAACATGGGACGGCACAGTATTTTTAAACAGCCTGTTTGTTAACTTCGTCAACCATGCATTTCCCCATAGCTATACATGTCAGTGTCACTCTGACATTATTTACTATTGCTGTCATTGCCTTCAAGAGCTTAAAAGTATGGATGGGTGGGGGTGGGAGAGAAAACTAATAAAACAAAATAAGAAAGAAAGAAAAAAGTATCATACAACTACAGCTTTCAAGCCAATTGGACTACTTTTGATAGAATCGATTCAGGCTCGAATCAATTTTTTTTACCGAATCTTCACCAGTCAATGCCTGCCAACTTTGTGGGGGCAACCCATTCTTTCCACTGAAACAGCCCTAGCCAAAGTGGCCAGCAATCTGCTAGTTGCTAAACTCATTGCTTTGTGCTCCTCCTTCTTAGCCTGTCCTCTGCCTTTGACACTGTTAATCACTCTCTCTTGTTGCAAATATACCACATCGTCATCATGCCCTCTCTCTGTTGGTGTCTCTCAAGGCTCTGTCCTGGGTCTCCTACTTTTCTCCACTTAAACATTTGGTCTAGAACAGCTCATAGAGTCCCATGGCTTCCAATACCACCTCTGTGCTGACAATCAAATCTACCTCTCTGGCCCAAATGCTGGGTCACTTCTCTTCTATCAAGAACTAAAGAATATTGCTTGTATTTGCTTTTTCCTTATCCAAGTCTGCCAAAAAGCATGTACATGCCCTTGTCATCTCCCGCCTGGACTACTGCAACATCCTCCTTTGCTGCCTCCCTTATAGCATGCTCTCACCCCTCCAATCTATCCTCAGCTCTGCAGCTTGGTTAATCTACCTCTCCCATTGTTTTTCCTCTGCCAATCCTTTCATGGTCTTCCCATTGCCCAGCAAATTCAGTTCAGGATACTAAGAATTACATATAAGGCTGTCCATAATCTGTCAGTATCACTTGAGAAGTGTGGTGTCCATGGTTTTATCCATTTGTGGTGACAATTTTAATCATCCTCCATCCATTCACTGGTCATCTGTTTCTTTGCATACTGATTATATTGGTTTATAAATTGATCCAGCTACTAAAGGTTTGGTTCACTTTGGGTATAGATTTATATATAGCAGCTTCCAACTACATGTAAGGCTTGGATATATCAGTTAGGGGCCGAATTTATTCATTTGTTTCTAGATTTATTTATCTGGATGTGTTTGCTAGTACTGCCAATACATGATACTGTATATCCAACATAGTTCAGACCTAGTCATTTCTTAGATTTCTTGGTTGCACACATTCCAGCTTCTCGGTCTTGCAAAACTTCTCTCTTTCAATTTCTAAGCCCCAACGGGGGTGGGGGTGGGGGGTAAAGCAAGCAAGGCGTCCATTGCTAACTGGTTAAAAATACCTTTTGTGGATGCTACAAGCTAGGAGGTCGGAAGTCTCAAGTGATGTGTGCCCATTTTAATTGTTCAAAAGCTACCTCTTGAGAAGAAATTGCATCACCTTTGTGGTGTCAGATCTGTGACACGGCTACCTGGCTCTTAACCTCCACATCTGCAGTGACTAGGCCGCAGGGGATAGTAGTTGTTTACTCACAGTTCTGTAGAGCTCCCTAGGTTGGCATGCAGTGAATTGAAGGACAACACCAGTACCTTCAGTTTTTGAGGTGCCCTTGGTGGAATGGGTTTTAGGTGCCATGGAGGCAGGGTCCCTGTTGTTTGTGACGCCAGCACCGTAAGGTGCAATTGAGGAGAAAGAAAAATAAGGAGAGAGTCAAAGGCTGATGAACAAAACTGGAACTTTACTTCACCAATTGCCTTTAGGTAGTTGTAAATTCAGGGAAAGTGCTTCGGTTCCCACTGATGAGGTAAGAACTGCTATTCCAGACAACAAGTTTGGTTTAGCTGGCTCATACAGGCTTTAGCTTGGCTGGTGTGGAAGAGATGTCTTTCTTAGCTGTGGTTCCTCTCAACTGAACTAGACCTCAGATAGCCGGTACCAGAATTCTTTTTCAGAATTCACATTTAGCTTCTGTAACCTACAGGGCGGTCTCCCTCACGGCAGGCATCAATCTTCTGCTCCATTATTTATAAAGGTTGCCTTCACACACAAAAGTCCACTATGTCCCTTGCTGGACTGTGGTACTGCAATTTGACCCTGGATTCTAAGTCTTGGTTTCCTTCTTTGGTTCGCAGGCTGGCAAGTGCCAAGAGGACACACATCAGCTACTACATGGTGTTTCGTTCTCTTCTCTCCTCACTCCTGGCTACTCAACTCCTCAATCTCCTGTGAAAGGCCTGTTACTAATATATAATGTACTAGCACCATCTAGCAATTTCCCTCCCTTACATTGCTTGTTAAATCTCTTTAGGTGATGCCGACAATCAGGAAAGTCAGAATTTGCTTCCCTGAATTTTTTATTTTATTTCCTGGAGCCCCGAAGGCAGAGTAGCTTACTTGACTTTAATAACCTGCATTGCTAAAAACGTACACGTCTATTTATAGTCTGAGCTGTGATTTATAGGCAACAGTGCTCAGTAATTACTATAATAAATTATGCTTATGTATTAATTGATTTTATTCTACTGTCAGATGCTTAACGGGAATGTGTCACCAGTTAAAACCAGATAGCAACACACATGCTTTTTTTCTAATCTGTTTTTATTTTCTGATTTACATTTTTTTTAAATTCTATTTCCTGAATGTGATTATGGGGCGGCCATCTTGCCTGAGCTGTTTGTAACATCATTTAGAGATTTGCCACCATGGGTCATAGACACAATGGACAGGAGGGAACCTCAATGACTTCTATGGGAAAGTCTTCTAGGTGTGCTCCGTGACCAGTGCAGTGGTCAGCAGGGAGTAGTTAAGCTGTGGGTCAACTGTTTTGGAAGCTGATGTCCTGAAGCCCTGAAGAAAAAATTGAATGTTAGCCTTCAGGGCTTGCAGGACATCAGCTTCAAAAGCATTAACAGGTAATCCTCAGTATCTTATTCTGTATATATATATACTGTACAGTACCACTTCTCCTGTCCTGTATACTGGGTGTAATCCTCAGTATCTGCTCTTATTCTGTATATATGGACACTGCACAGTACCACTTCTCCTGTCCTGTATACTCGGTGTAATTCTCAGTATCTGCTCTTATTCTGTATATATGGACACTGCACAGTACCACTTCTCCTGTCCTGTATACTGGGTGTAATCCTCAGTATCCGCTCTTATTCTGTATATATGGACACTGCACAGTACCACTTCTCCTGTCCTGTATACTGGGTGTAATTCTCAGTATCTGCTCTTATTCTGTATGTGTATATATATATATATATATATATATATACTATATATACACTGCACAGTACACACTTCTCCTGTCCCTGTATACTGGGTGTAATTCTCAGTATCTGCTCTTATTCTGTATATATGGACACTGCACAGTACCACTTCTCCTGTCCTGTATACTCGGTGTAATCCTCAGTATCTGCTCTTATTCTGTATATATGGGTATATATACACTGCACAGTACCACTTCTCCTGTCCTGTATACTGGGTGTAATCCTCAGTATCTGCTTTTATTCTGTATATATGGACACTGCACAGTACCACTTCTCCTGTCCTGTATACTGGGTGTAATTCTCAGTATCTGCTCTTATTCTGTATATATATATATATATATATATATGTAATACTCTATCTCAGTACAGTACTTCTCCTGTCCTGTATAGGGTGTCAGTATCTGCTCTTATTCTGTATATATGGACAGTATCTGCTCTTATTCTGCATAACACATTCTCCTGGTATACTGGTGCTGTAATCCTCAGTATCTGCTCTTATTCTGTATATATATGGACACTGCACAGTACCACTTCTCCTGTCCTGTATACTGTGTGTAATCCTCAGTATCTGCTCTTATTCTGTATATACAGACACTGCACAGTACCACTTCTCCTGTCCTTATACTGGGTGTAATCCTCAGTATCAGCTCTTATTCTTATATATATGGACACTGCACAGTACCACTTTCTCCTCTCCTGTATACTGGGTGTAATCCTCAGTATCTGCTCTTATTCTCTATATATATACACTGCACAGTACCACTTCTCCTGTCCTGTATACTGGGTGTAATCCTCAGTATCTGCTCTTATTCTGTATATATGGACACTGCACAGTACCACTTCTCCTGTCCTGTATACTGGGTGTAATCCTCAGTATCTGCTCTTATTCTCTATATATATACACTGCACAGTACCACTTCTCCTGTCCTTTATACTGGGTGTAATCCTCAGTATCTGCTCTTATTCTGTATATATGGACACTGCACAGTACCACTTCTCCTGTCCTGTATACTGGGTGTAATTCTTAGTATCTGCTCTTATTCTGTATATACAGACACTGCACAGTACCACTTCTCCTGTCCTGTATACTGGGTGTAATTCTCAGTATCTGCTCTTATTCTGTATATATGGACACTGCACAGTACCACTTCTCCTGTATACTGGGTGTAATTCTCAGTATCTGCTCTTATTCTGTATATATGGACACTGCACAGTACCACTTCTCCTGTCCTGTATACTGGGTGTAATCCTCAGTATCTGCTCTTATTCTGTATATATAGACACTGCACAGTACCCCTTCTCCTGTCCTGTATACTGGGTGTAATCCTCAGTATCTGCTCTTATTCTGTATATATGGACACTGCACAGTACCACTTCTCTTCTGTATGTTGGGTGTGATGCTCAGTATCTTATCCTGTACATATAGACAGTGCACAGTACAACATTACTGATTATTTATTAATGGCTCTAGTTCATTTTTAGCTTCTTGATTGTCTGGCTGATGGTGTAGTCAGAAAGAAAGTGCAGGATCGGCAAGGACTTGATGGTTTCACTCAGCAGGTGGTCAAATATGTAACTCTGAAAAGAAATAACAGCAGTAAATATGTGACCCCACCAGAATTTATTTAAAGGTTAAGTACAGCCTGAGGAGGTAAGTTGGTGGTACCTGGAAGCAGTGGGAGAGGCAGCCATTGGTACGATGGGAGTACCCCACAGTGTTCAGAGCTTCCCGGACATAGTCATCACTGGTCTTCACCAAAATGTTGCTGCTTATGTTGTGGGTCATGTTGGTGGACACGAAGTACGGCAGAACAGACTGAGGAGACAGAGGATAAGGGTCATTGTACATAGCTTCTCTATTATAAATTGTATGTAAATGAGGGAGACTTAGCTTCCTTCTGATAGGCTGATATTGACCAGGCTCCCATATTTACCAAAAACTAAGAGGTTAGTGTATCATTGGAGAATAATACTGTAATATCCAGTTTTGTTCTCCATTCATATCCAGAGCTGAAAGCACAATTCTGCTGTAATACCATGTTTTATAGCAGTGTTCTCAACTCCAGTCCTCCGGGCCCAACTACTGGTCATGATTTGAGAATATCCCACAGAATGAATACCTGTGGAAAGTCCTGATGAACTGACACTAATTATATCACCTGCTCAATACTAAGGAAATCCTGAAAACATGAGCGGCAGGTGGGCCCTGAGGACTGGAGTTGAGGAACCCTGTGTTATAGCGCAGTCTCATCCAGCTCTGCAGTCATCTTTCTACTTTTACATCTTGTTTTGTACTTAATCACATCCAGAGCTGCAGTCATCATTCTGCTGTTTTATTTTGTTTTATGATTCATTCACTTCCAGAGCTGCATTTACACTTTGGACATTTCTTCGTGTCTTATACTCCTGTCACATCCAAAGCTGCAGTAATCATAATGTCCTATGATTCAGTCACAACTAGAATTGCATTTATCATTCTGTTATTGTACTGTATTATGTTTTATACTCCAGTCACATCCAGAGCTGCATTCCACAATGTTTGTTCATGTCTTATATAGGCCATCAGAAAACATCTGATAACACAAGTCAACTCCTGGACTCTGGTTGTCCTAGCTCCCTCTGACCTTCATCATAGTAAGCGTGACTGACGGCTGAGGAGGACGGGGCAGTGCTGTGGAGGTAATACTGGTACCTGAACTGTAATCCCATCAGATCTGTACTCATAGTGGAGGGAGCGGGAGAAAAAGTCCATGAAAACCTAAAAAAGAAAACAACGCGGTTGTGAGATGATGAGAGTGATAACATCGCACAGGTTGTATCTACAACCGATAACAGATAACAAGACACAACGTCACCCATAGATCAGCTAGTGCAAAGGGATACTAGGGGTGCACACACCCTGATGATGATGACATCCAGCCTCTAGCCATGCAGTCTGCCATTGCCACAGTGTATAACATCCACCCCCAGCCATGCAGTCTACCGTTACCACAGTGTGTAACATCCAGCCTCTAGCCATGCAGTCTGCCATTACCACAGGTGTATAACATCCAGCTCCTCACCATGCAGTCTACCATTACCACAGTGTATAACATCCAGCCCCTAGCCATGCAGTCTGCCATTACCACAGGTGTATAACATCCAGCCCCTATCCATGGAGTCTACCATTACCACAGGTGTATAACATCCAGCCTGTAGCCATGCAGTCTACCATTACCACAGTGTATAATATCCAGCCTGTAGCCATGCAGTCTGCCATTACCACAGGTGTATAACATCCAGTCCCTATCCCATGGAGTCTACCATTACCACAGGTGTATAACAGTCCAGCCTCTAGCCATGCAGTCTACCATTACCCACAGTGTATAATATCCAGCTGTAGCCATGCCGTCTGCCATTACCCACAGTGTATAACTCCAGCAGCGGCCACGCAGTCTGCCATTACCACAGGTGTATAACATCCAGCCCTAGCCATGCAGTTGCCATTACCACAGGTGTATAACATCCAGCCCTAGCCATACAGTCTGCCATTACCACAGTGTATAACATCCAGCTCCCTAGCCCATGCAGTCTACCATTACCACAGGTGTATAACATCCAGCCCCAGACCATGCAGTCTGCCCATTACCACAGTGTATAACATCCAGCCTGCTAGCCATTCAGTCTACCATTACCACAGTGTATAACATCCAGCCTCTAGCCATGCAATCTACCATTACCACAGTGTATAACATCCAGCCTCTAGCCATTCAGTCTACCATTACCACAGTGTATAACATCCAGCCTCTAGCCATGCAATCTACCATTACCACAGTGTATAATATCCAGCCCCTAGCCATGCAGTCTACCATTACCACAGTGTATAACATCCAGCCCCTAGCCATGCAGTCTACCATTACCACAGTGTATAACATCCAGCTCTTAGCCATGGAGCCTGCCATTACCACAGTGTATAACATCCAACCTCTACCCAATGAGTATACCATTACCACAGGTGTAAAACATCCATCCCCTAGCCATGCAGCCTGCCATTACCACAGTGTATAACACTCAGCCCCTTGCTATGCAGTTGCCTTTACAAGCATTTTTGAAGGAATGGTTCATTGCTTATTGAATTGCTTATTGTTCCTGAAATGTCTTCCCTCCTAAATATACAAAGCAGGGTCGCTGAATGCCGAGGGGTCCAAACCTCCTCTGCAGATATCAATGGCAGAGCAGCTGCATGCAAGTCTTACATCACCAAGCACAATGTCAATTTTGGCATGGAGTGTTGTAAAGCACACCGCCACTGGACTCTGGAGCACTGGAAACATGTTCAATGGGGGGGACCAATCACACTTCTCTAACTGGCTTTCTGATGGACAAGTTTTGGTTTGGTGAATGCCAGGAGAAGGTTACCCACCTGAATGTATTGTGCCGGCTGTAAAGTTTGCAAGCAAGCTCCATGAAGGCAGTGGTGGGTGAGTTTGTTGTGGAAGAACCTGACTGTCCGCGCAGAGCCCTGACCACAACCCCATCCAGCACCTTTGGGATGAACTACACCAGAGTATGTCAGCCAGACCATCTCCTCCAACATCAGGGTCTGACCTCACAAATGACTGGGCAAAAATTCCCACAGACACCCTCCAAAATCTTGTAGAAAACCTTCCCAGAGGAGCAAAGGGGAACAACTCCATATTAATGACTATGGATTTAGGTGGAATGTGGAGGTGTCCCAGTTCTTTCTCCATACAGTGAATGTTACTGACAGTCCTACTCTTTCTGAAGATTGTATTTGACATCCTATAGGTACCTTAGTAGCTCCATACATAGTTAACATTGGATAAGGATGTTCCCCGGCACCGGAGGAGATGTTTATGATCAGACCTTTTTTCCTATGAAGAATGAGAGGTCAATGTCAGTCAGTGTCCCATCAGCTTCTCAATTATGTACATACATTGTTTCAGGCTTGTATGGCTGCAGTTATGTGGAGACATTGATATAGATGGTGCTCCTGACAAGATGTCAGAAGAATCCCTCAGTAGTGCAGCCTCAAGCTTTGGCCTTCAAGTGAACTGCTAAGCCTAGAGGTAAGATATCAATGAAGAGTTTTCATGTTTTCCAGGCTCAGAGTGGGGAGCGGTTAATGTGCACTATTATTATTTTTTATTTTGGTCGCTCTTCTTCGATTTCATTAATTATCGTTTCTGTCATTTTAGTTAATTATTAAACAAGTGGAAATTACTTACCTTTCATCTGAATTTTATCATGAATCCTCTGATTTCCCGGGCAGTAACCGACACATCAGACTGTACAAAGTACAGCAGAGCTGTGTACACTAAACGGCCACATCTCAGCAGAGGAGCCGCGACGACCGTGTAAACAAGTGGGTCATTTAGAGGGATTTTCTAGTGTTATGTCAGCAAATAAAAGCTTGACAACTTTCTAATATGTATGCCATTTTCAAGATCTCTACTGGCTGTCAGTGATTTAGGACCCTTGTAAACATTCAAAGCCCTTTACATAACTATTACTGGTCTCAGCTCCTCCAACAATCATCTGTCAGCGTCAGCCACGGCTCCGGAAATGAAGAATGTATAGAGCCAGAACATCACAGCGCCACACACTGTGTAGTGGCCGTTCTCAGGTACTGCAGCTTAGATCTGATATGTATTATACACACTGTATATGTGTAGTACCTCAGAGTCGCACTACCTTTCCCACACCCTGCTACTGTCTCTAATGGCTAACAATAATATCATCTGTGTATCTATTCCAGGTCAGACTACACTGGGCATAATAATATTGCTATGAAACTGTTATGTTCATGTAATGTACATGGTTCACCAACGGATGGAAGTGTATCTGGCAGACACAGAGACATATTTAGATAGAATGGAACTTACCATTCCATTCTCCCCCTTTTGGGAAGAAGTGGCCTAGTCCTGCTTCCTACCAGGGGAAGGGTTGCGTGAAGCTAGAGTAAGTTTAGATTCGGCAGTGGAGCCGAAAAGACATGAAAGATGGAGCAGTGAGTGGAAGGCCCCCTACTATAGTAGGAGTTTGCCCAGGGAAGCAGCTCACAGAGCACCTTAACTCCTTACAGTTTAAGAGACAGAATATTTAGAGAAGGTTAACCGTGACACACATTGTTATTAAGGCCACACCACACCACTCGTCATTCCTATAGACCTGGGACTCAATAGCTCCTGGGGGGCTGCCTGTTGCATTTGTGAGTGGAAAAAAACAGGATGGACACAGAAGATTCAATTAAACCAGTTAATCTGTTTTTCATTAGTCCCAACTTAGTCCCAACAACCAGGGAGCACTACAGGAGGACAGCAGGCAGTGCAGCATCCCTCAGAAATGGACGGAACCAGGGAGCACTACAGGAGGACAACAGGCAGTGCAGCATCCCTTAGAAATGGACAGAACCAGGGAGCACTACAGGAGGACAGCAGGCAGTGCAGCATTCCACAGGGATGGACAGAACCAGGGAGCACTACAGGAGGACAGCAGGCAGTGCAGCATTCCACAGGGATGGACAGAACCAGGAGCACTACAGGAGGACATGCAGGCAGTGCAGCATCCTCAGAGATGGACAGAACCAGGGAGCACTACAGGAGGACAGCAGGCAGTGCAGCATCCCACAAGGAGGGACAGGAACCAAGGAGCACTAAAGGAGGAAGCAGGCAGTGCAGCATCCCTCAGAGATGGACAGAACCAGGGAGCACTACAGGAGGACAGCAGGCAGTGCAGCATCCCTCAGGGATGGACAGAACCAGGGAGCACTACAGGAGGACAGCAGGCAGTGCAGCATCCCTCAGGGATGGACAGAACCAGGGAGCACTACAGGAGGACAGCAGGCAGTGCAGCATCCCTCAGGGATGGACAGAACCAGGGAGCATACAGGAGGAAGCAGGCAGTGCAGCATCCCTCAGAGATGGACATAACCAGGGAGCACTACAGGAGGATAGCAGGCAGTGCAGCATTCCTCAGAGATGGACAGAACCAGGGAGTGCTCTGTACCTCACCAACATCCTAGGTAACACAATCCGGGTCATCTGAAAAACACAACAAACAGGAGAAATTAAGAGTAAGGCCAGTCTAACACAAACGTTTTGTTTTACGGTCCACAAATTGCGGATCCCCCCCCCAAAAAACGGATAAAATCCTTGGGTTTTCCGTATTTTGCAGAACGGTACAGCTGGCTCCTAATAGAACTGTAGTATTCTTGTCCGTAATACGGACAAGAATAGGACATACTCAAAGGAACTGACATACGGATGCGGACAGCACACAGTATGCTCTCAGTAATTTTTTGCGGACCCATAGAAATGAATGGGTCCGCATTTTTCATGTGAAAAATGCAGATCGGAGCCCACAAAAATACTGTCATGTGAAAGAGGCTTTAGGGAACTGTTCCATTCCGCAAAATAAGGAAAACACAAGGATGTCATCCTTTTTGTTTTGCGGATCCACAATTTGCAGACCGCAAAACTAAACGTTTCTGTGAAACTGGCCTTAAACTAAGGAATATCACCCTGCAGGAGGAGGAGCAGACTCATAGCTCCTTCTATATGTATCACCCTGCAGGAGGAGGAGCAGACTCATAGCTCCTTCTATATGTATCACCCTGCAGGAGGAGGAGCAGACTCATAGCTCCTTCTATATGTATCACCCTGCAGGAGGAGGAGCAGACTCATAGCTCCTTCTATATGTATCACCCTGCAGGAGGAGGAGCAGACTCATAGCTCCTTCTATATGTATCACCTGCAGGGAGGAGCAGACTGCTAGCTCCTTCTATATGTAACCCTGCAGGAGGAGGAGCAGACTCATAGCTCCTTCTATATGTATCACCCTGCAGGAGGAGGAGCAGAGCTCATAGCCTTCTATATGTATCACCTGCAGGAGGAGGAGGAGCCAGCTCCTTCGGAAGGAGCAGACTATAGCTCCTTCTATATGTATCACCCTGCAGGAGGAGCAGACTCATAGCTCCTTCTATATGTATCACCCTGCAGGAGGAGGAGCAGACTCATAGCTCTTCTATATGTAGGAGCAGGAGGAGGAGCAGATCATAGCTCCTTCTATATGTATCACCCTGCAGGAGGAGGAGCAGACTCATAGCTCCTTCTATATGTATCACCCTGCAGGAGGAGAGCACTCATAGCTCCCTTCTATATGTATCACCCTGCAGGAGGAGGAGCAGACTCATAGCTCCTTCTATATGTATCACCCTGCAGGAGGAGGAGCAGACTCATAGCTCCTTCTATATGTATCACCCTGCAGGGAGGAGGAGCAGACTCATAGCTCCTTCTATATGTATCACCCTGCAGGAGGGGAGAGACTCATACCCTGCAGGAGGAGGAGCAGACTCATAGCTCCTTCTATATGTATCACCCTGAGGAGGAGCAGACTCATAGCTCCTTCATATATGTATCACCCCTGCAGGAGGAGGAAGCCAGGAACTTCATAGCTCCTTCTATATGTATCACCCTGCAGGAGGAGGAGCAGACTCATAGCTCCTTCTATATGTATCACCCTGCAGGAGGAGGAGCAGACTCATAGCTCCTTCTATATGTATCACCCTGCAGGAGGAGGAGCAGACTCATAGCTTCTTCTATATGTATCACCCTGCAGGAGGAGGAGCAGACTCATAGCTCCTTCTATATGTATCACCCTGCAGGAGGAGGAGCAGACTCATAGCTCCTTCTATATGTATCACCCTGCAGGAGGAGGAGCAGACTCATAGCTCCTCTATATGTATCACCCTGCAGGAGGAGGAGCAGACTCATAGCTCCTTCTATATGTATCACCCTGCAGGAGGAGGAGCAGACTCAATAGCTCCTTCTATATGTATCACCCTGCAGGAGAGGAGCAGACTCATAGCTCCTTCTATATTGTATCACCCTGCAGGAGGCAGGAGGGGCAGACTCATAGCTCCTTCTATATGTATCACCCTGCAGGAGAGGAGCAGACTCATAGCTCCTTCTATATGTATCACCCTGCAGGAGGAGGGCAGACTCATAGCTCCTTCTATAAGTATCACCCTGCAGGAGGAGGAGCAGACTCATAGCTCCTTCTATAATGTATCACCCTGCAGGAGGAGGAGCAGACTCATAGCTCTCTTCTATATGTATCACCCTGCAGGAGGAGGAGCAGACTCATAGCTCCTCTATATGTATCACCCTGCAGGATGAGAGCAGACTCATGCCCTTCTATATGTATCACCCTGCAGGAGAGGGGCAGACTCATAGCTCTCTTCTATATGTATCACCCTGCAGGAGGAGGAGCAGACTCATAGCTCCTTCTATATGTATCACCCTGCAGGAGGAGGGGCAGACTCATAGCTCCTTTCTATATGTATCACCCTGCAGGAGGAGGAGCAGACTCATAGCTCCTTCTATATGTATCACCTGCAGGAGGAGCAGACTCATGCTCTCTTCTTATGTATCACCTGCAGGAGGAGGAGCAGACTCATAGCTCTCTTCTATATGTATCACCCTGCAGGAGGAGGGCAGACTCATAGCTCCTTCTATATGTATCACCCTGCAGGAGGAGGAGCAGACTCATAGCTCTCTTCTATATGTATTCACCCTGCAGGAGGAGGAGCAGACTCAAGCTCCTTCTATATGTATCACCCTGCAGGAGGAGGGGCAGACTCATAGCTCCTTCTATATGTATCACCCTGCAGGAGGAGGAGCAGACTCATAGCTCCTTCTATATGTATCACCCTGCAGGAGGAGGGGCAGACTCATAGCTCCTTCTATATGTATCACCCTGCAGGAGGAGGAGCAGACTCATAGCTTCTTCTTATATGTTATCACCCCTGCAGGAGGAGGAGCAGATCATAGCTCCTTCTATATGTATCACCCTGCAGGAGGAGGAGCAGACTCATAGCTCCTTCTATATTATCACCCTGCAGGAGGAGGAGCAGACTCATAGCTCCTTCTATATGTATCACCCTGCAGGAGGGAGGAGCAGACTCATAGCTCCTTCTATATGTATCACCCTGCAGGAGGAGAGCAGACTCATAGCTCCTTCTATATGTATCACCCTGCAGGAGGAGGAGCAGACTCATAGCTCCTTCTATATGTATCACCCTGCAGGAGGAGGAGCAGACTCATAGCTCCTTCTATATGTATCACCCTGCAGGAGGAGGAGCAGACTCATAGCTCCTTCTATAAGTGATCACCCTGCAGGAGGGAGGAGGCAGACTCATAGCTCCTTCTATATGTATCACCTGCAGGAGGGAGGAGCAGACTCATAGCTCCTTCTATATGTATCACCCTGCAGGAGGAGGAGCAGACTCATAGCTCCTTCTATAAGTATCACCCTGCAGGAGGAGGAGCAGACTCATAGCTCCTTCTATATGTATCACCCTGCAGGAGGAGGGGCATCTTTTGGTCACGTGATCTCACCATTTGCTGTGAACTTCATGCACTCCTCCTTCGTCATTCCCGCTTTGTATGTAGAATCCACAAATCCGTAGATGTAGGAGCTGCCGGAGCCTCCTATGGAGAACGGCTGGTGCACCATCATCCCTCCCATGGGCACTGTGTACACCTGCAATACAGATGGAGATAGGTGTAGATGTCGGAGTTGTTATATGGGGGGGGGGGGGGGGGGGGGGCGGGGTCACGTGGAGGAGGAGGGATCTTGCTTCTTACCTGCCCCCCTTTCCTGTGGTCCCATCCGGCTACGATGATCCCGGCCATCAGGTCCTCGCGGTACTTGTAGCACATTTCCTTGAAGAGATTGGCCGCTGTGTGGACGAGGGGCAGGGTGCCCAGCTCAATGCTATTGGGGACACAAGACAGGATTTAAAGGGGAACTCCACTGCAAAACCATTCTTAAAGGGGAACTCCATCAGGATCCCCGGGTGTCCCCCATTAGAATTAACAGCTCATTACTCTGTTCGGAGCTGCTGCCGGACAACACGTCTCAGCCGTTCGGTGACTACCCTGCAGCCTGAGTCTGTAGAAATGTGCGGATCCACTGCTGCAGGTTAAAGATTACGGGACCCCTTAGATTTATAGGCTCAGGTACATTCACTAAACACTCCCCTCCCCCAAAGTGAAAAGTCACAAGTCAGGCAAGGTCCCTTTAACTCTTAAAGTGGCCATTACACACCTCACATTTTGTTCCCATCCCAACATGTGGAGAAAGAGAATTTCTTAAAGGGATAGTTCAAAGGGACATGTTCTTACCTGTGGAAGCCCAGCTGGTAAGTGACGGCATCGGCGATGGCCTGAGTGTCCGCGGCACTGCCGGAGCGGCAGCAGAAGATGCGGTCATGTACGGGGGTGAGCTTGTCCGTGACTCTGTTGGCAATGTACGCCCTGCGGAGAGGAAACAGCTCGTATATATATATATGGGGCATGATGGGTAACCGCACGTTCCCCGGGTCTATGACATAACATGGGGGCGAGCAAGTGATCATGTGACCCCTTCTTGGGGGAAGACAGAGAATTAATGGAGAGGGGGTTGGGGTCATGCTTTCCCCCTCTCCGATCTGTGATGGTACGGCCCACCAATGGTACCTACCCGGTAGTTGTCCTGGAATCAGCGCCGATTACCACACCGCCATCAAACTCCACTGCCATGATCGTCGTCTGCAGAGAGAGGGAGCGTCAGCAAGGTCACATGACCGCCCCATAGACACATACTCCAGTCACATCCCCCATTATATGTCTTAGATTCCTGATACTCCTCTAGGGAATCATCAATACTTTGATACCCAGTTCAATCTGATATGGAACTTGGGTTTCAATAATGAACCCATTGTCTGACAGATGAAGGTCCCACCTCAGGTATACGCCCCCATTGTCTGAAGGTCTCACCTCTGGTACCCCCATTGTCTGAAGATGAGGTCCCACCTCTGTACGCCCCCATTGTCTGATAGATGAAGGTCCCACCTTGGTACGCCCCCATTGGTCTGACAGGTGAAGGTCTCCACCTCTGGTACGCCCCCATTGGTCTGATAGGTATGAATGTCCCACCCTCTGGTACGCCCCCATTGTCTTGACAGGTTGAAGGTCCCAACCTCTGGTAACGCCCCCCATTGTCTGATAGGTGAAGGTCTCACCCTCTGGTACGGCCCCCGTTTGTCTGACAGGTGAAGGTCTCACCTCTGGTACGCCCCTCATTGGTCTGATAGTTGAAGCGCCCACCTCTGACGCCCCCATTGCTGACAGGTGAAGGTCCCACCTCTGTACGCCCCCATTGTCTGACAGTGACGGTCCCACCTCTTGGTACGCCCCCATTGTATGATAGTGAAGGTTCACCTTACCCCCATTCTGTGGTCCACCTGCCCCCCATTGTCTGAAGAAGGCCCACCTGGGCCCCATGTGGACAGATGGTCCCACCTCTGGTACGCCCCCCATTGTCTGACAGGTGAAGGTCCCACCTCTGGTACGGCCCCCATTGTCTGACAGGTTGCAAGGTCTCACCTCTGGTACGCCCCCATTGTCTGACAGGTGAAGGTCCCACCTCTGGTACGCCCCCATTGTCTGCAGGTAAGGCTCACCTCTGGTACGCCCCCATTGTCTGATAGGTGAAGGTCACTTCTGGTACGCCCCCATTGTCTGATAGGGTGAAGTCTCACCTCTGGTAACGCCCCCATTGTCTGATAGGTGAAGGTCCCACCTCTGGTACGGCCCCATGTCTGATAGGTGAAGGTCCCACTTCTGGTACCCCCATTGTCTGGCAGATGAAGGTCCCACCTCTGGTACGCCCCATTGTCTGGATAGATGAAGGTCCCACCTCTGGTACGCCCCCATTGTCCTGACAGGCTGAAGGTTCCACCTCTGGTACGCCCCCATTGTCTGATAGGTGAAGGTCTCACTCTGGTACGCCCCCATTGTCTGATAGGTGAAGGGTCCACTCTGTACGGCCCCCATGTCCCGTGCAGGTGAGAGGTCCCCTCTGGTACGTCCCCCATTGTCTGATAGGTGAAGGTCCCACCTCTGGTACGCCCCCATTGTCTGATAGGTGAAGGTCCCACCTCTGGTACGTCCCATTGTCTGACAGGTGAAGGTCCCACCTCTGGTACGCCCCCCATTGTCTGATAGATGAAGGTCTCACCTCTGGTACGCCCCCATTGTCTGACAGGTGAAGGTCCCACCTCTGGTACGCCCCCATTGTCTGACAGGTGAAGGTCCCACCTCTGGTACGCCCCCCATTGTCTGATAGGTGAAGGTCTCACCTCTGGTACGCCCCCATTGTCTGATAGGTGAAGGTCCCACCTCTGGTACGCCCCCATTGTCTGACAGGTGAAGGTCCCACCTCTGGTACGTCCCCATTGTCTGACAGGTGAAGGTCCCACCTCTGGTACGCCCCCATTGTCTGACAGGTGAAGGTCCCACCTCTGGTACGCCCCCATTGTCTGATAGATGAAGGTCCCACCTCTGGTACACCCCCATTGTCTGACAGGTGAAGGTCCCACCTCTGGTACGCCCCCATTGTCTGACAGGTGAAGGTCCCACCTCTGGTACGCCCCCATTGTCTGATAGGTGAAGGTCCCACCTCTGGTACGCCCCTCATTGTCTGATAGATGAAGGTCCACCTCTGGTACGCCCCCATTGTCTGACAGGTGAAGGTCCCACCTCTGGTACGCCCCCCATTGTCTAAAAGGTGAAGGTCCCACCTCTGGTACGCCCCCATTGTCTGACAGGTGAAGGTCCCACCTCTGGTACGCCCCCATTGTCTGACAGGTGAAGGTCCCACCTCTGGTACGCCCCCATTGTCTGATAGATGAAGGTCCCACCTCTGGTACACCCCCATTGTCTGACAGGTGAAGGTCCCACCTCTGGTACGCCCCCATTGTCTGATAGATGAAGGTCCCACCTCTGGTACACCCCCATTGTCTGACAGGTGAAGGTCCCACCTCTGGTACGCCCCCATTGTCTGACAGGTGAAGGTCCCACCTCTGGTACGCCCCCCATTGTCTGATAGGTGAAGGTCCCACCTCTGGTACGCCCCCATTGTCTGACAGGTGAAGGTCCCACCTCTGGTACGCCCCCATTGTCTGACAGGTGAAGGTCCCACCTCTGGTACGCCCCCATTGTCTGATAGATGAAGGTCCCACCTCTGGTACGCCCCCATTGTCTGACAGGTGAAGGTCCACCTCTGGTACGCCCCCATTGTCTGATAGGTGAAGGTCCCACCTCTGGTACGCCCCCATTGTCTGACAGGTGAAGGTCCCACCTCTGGTACGCCCCCATTGTCTGACAGGTGAAGGTCCCACCTCTGGTACGCCCCCATTGTCTGATAGATGAAGGTCCCACCTCTGGTACGCCCCCCATTGTCTGACAGGTGAAGGTCCCACCTCTGGTACGCCCCCATTGTCTGAGGTGAAGGTCTCACCTCTGGTACGCCCCCATTGTCTGATAGGTGAAGGTCCCACTCTGTACGCCCCATTGTCTGACAGGTGAAGGTCCCACCTCTGGTACCCCCCATGTCTGACAGGTGAAGTCCCACCTCTGGTACGCCCCCATTGTCTGACAGGTGAAGGTCCCACCTCTGGTACGCCCCCATTGTCTGACAGGTGAAGGTCCCACCTCTGGTACGCCCCCATTGTCTGACAGGTGAAGTCCACCTCTGGTACGCCCCCATTGTCTGACAGGTGAAGGTCCCACCTCTGGTACGCCCCCATTGTCTGACAGGTGAAGGTCCCACTCTGGTACGCCCCCATTGTCCCACCTCTGGTACGCCCCCATTGTCTGACAGGTGAAGGTCCCACCTCTGGTACGCCCCCATTGTCTGATAGGTGAAGGTCCCACCTCTGGTACGCCCCATTGTCTGACAGGTGAAGGTCCACCTCTGGTACGCCCCCATGTCTGACAGGTGAAGGTCCCACCTCTTTACGCCCCCATTGTCTGATAGGTGAGGTCCACCTCTGTACGCCCCCCATTGTCTGACAGATGAAGGTCCCACCTCTGGTACGCCCCCATTGTCTGATAGGTGAAGGTCTCACCTCTGGTACGCCCCATTGTCTGACAGGTGAAGGTTCCACCTCTGGTACGCCCCCCATTGTCTGACAGTGAAGGTCCCACCTCTGACGCCCCTTGTCTGACAGGTGAAGGTCCCACCTCTGGTACGCCCCCATTGTCTGATAGGTGAAGGTCCCACCTCTGGTACGCCCCCCATTTTTGACTGGTGCGGGTCCCACCTCTCTATCTCTTAAAACGGAGCCTTGAAAGTCCCAGAGGGCGCACTGCGCATGCTTATTTCTATGGGAGCGCTGTGCCATTTCTGTCAGTCCCATAGAGATGAGCGGGGGCCGCGCATGCGCAGGGTGATAATCTATAGTTGGGGTACAGATATTAAAGGGGTTCTCCGGGCTGTTAACATTGATGAGCTATCCACTGCATGCAGCTCAGCAGGGGGCAGTGCTGAGCATTTTCCTCCCATTCACCTCTCAGGGCCTGGGGAAAGCTGGGTGACAACCAATACAGCCAACATCTCAGCTCCAGCCGGGGTTGTCAGCCAGGACTCTATGTAGTTCTCTGATTTTAGTACTACTTCCACAGAACCAGGAGGAAGAACTACAAGTCCCAGCAGAGCCACAATTCTCCTGCACTGTATTTGCTGCATCACCGGCCTAGCCGCCAGGCTTCTCCCAGCCTCATCCAGACAGCACGGCCCCCGACCCGGACTTACCCCGGTGGTCACTTCTCGGCTCATCCAGTCCATTTCCACAGGATCCCCGCCGGTCAGCGGCCCGGCCCCAGCACCTAGCATTTGCACTGCCGCCATGACTCTCAGTTCTGCCGGGAGAGGGGGCGGAGCGCGAGAGGAACTCTACGACACTTCCGGCGCACGGGTGTGACGTACGAGGACAGGGTGTACATAGATGGCCGCCTAACTGACGGCAAGCTAGAACGTCAGGAAAAACGAGTGTAGAAAGATGGCTGCGACGTACTAGTCATGGGCGTACAAAGATGGCTTCAACGTATGCGGCGTCCTAGTCATGGGCGTACAAAGATGGCTGCAACGTATGCGGCGTCTTAGTCATGAGCGTACAAAGATGGCTGCCACGAATGCGGCGTCCTAGTGCTGGGCGTACAAAGATGGCTGCCACGAATGCGGCGTCCTAGTGCTGGGCGTACAAAGATGGCCGCGAAGTATGCAGCGTCCTAGTCATGGGCGTACAAAAGATGGCTATGACGTATGCTGCATCCTAGTGATGGGACTGGGAGTACAAAGATGGCTGACCCGGTAACGGGAAGCGTGTGTGTAACAACAATATGAGAGGGAGAGAAAGGGAGTACAAAGATGGAGTCATGGTTAGAACAGTAATAATCTAAAATAATAATGATACAATGACAAGAATTCTTTTGTGGCACACTTAATATGATGTGGTATATTAATAGCGCTACAGTGTGGTATTCATATTGACCACTAGATGTCAGTAGCACAGCCTGCACTCCAGATCCTCTCGCTTTACAGCCTGCTGGAAACCAAACCTTAAAGGTGTATTCCCATCTTGGACAATGGGGGCATATCGCTAGGAGAAAGTGACGGAGGGTGCACTGTGCATGCGCAGCTGCCCTCCATTCATTTTCTATGGGGCTGGTGAAAATAGAAGAGCGTTGGCTCTATAGAAACGAATGGGAGCGGTGGCCAGTCATGTGCGGTGTGCTTCCATTCACTTCTATGGGGAGCTGGCTAGGTGGTGGCCGGACCGGAGTCCTCCAGACACCACCTTTGCGGGGCTCCGTTCTGGACATAGGTGCGGGTCCCAGCAGTAGGACCTGCAGCTATAAGACATTGGGGCATATCCTAGCGATATGCCCTCATTGTCCATGATGAGACAACCCCTTTAATTTCTCATTACTACTAATGGGGGTAGAGGGTTAGAAGAACATGGCTGCTTTCTTCCTCAGTTACCATCACACACATCTATTGACGTGGAAGAGTCTGAGCTGCAGTACCAGACACAACCTGTAGACAAGTGTGGCGCTGTTTCTGGTAGCACCAGGCCTGGATATTCTGCGATGTTCCGTTGATGGCTTCTCCTTCGTATAGACTATCAGTGTGTGACTGAGGGGGTCTCACCCTGCGACTCCTACCGATCCGCAGAAAGAAGGGCGGTGGCTCTTGTTCTAAGCAGAAACTGACTCAGAGACACTCCATGTGGCTGTGACTGGTACTGCATCTCTGTCCTGCTCCGTTTCGTTCACTTGAACGGGCCTAGTTGCAATACCCCAGGGATGAGACCCCTTATTTTAAGGACCATCAATGTAAGAGCCTGGAAAACCTCTTCGGGTCTATCCTCTGAATTTATTTCCTTCCTGACCCGTTTTTGGAGAGGGAACCCTGCTAATCCTAGCTATAAGGTCTCCAGGCAAGGTAAAGTTTAGGAGGTGGCTGGGGCCGACGAGAACTCCTGGGAGACAACCATCAGGACCGGCATCTCCACAGCTTCCAGTGACCAAGTCTCCGTTCGTGGTGGAGTCACCCTCCGGTGATGGTCCCAGAAACCTTCCTGAGGGTGAACCATTAACCCTTTCTATCCCAGATGGTTTTTTTTTTCCCGTTTTCGTTTTGCGCTCCCTGCCTTCACAGAGCCATAACTTTTTTATTTCTCTGTTCACATAGCTGTATGAGGGCTTGTTTTTTGCGGGACAAGTTGTACTTTCCAACGCCGCCATTTACTATTGCATATGATGTAGTGGGAAGCAGGAAAAAAAATCCAAATTGGGTGAAATTGCAAAAAAACGCAAGTCCACCACAGTTTTACGGGTTTTTTTTATTTACGGTGTTCGATGTTCATTAAAACGGACCAGTTACTTTCATTCTACTGGTCAGTACGAATCCGGCGATATCTAATATGTATAGTTTTTCTTGCGTTTTGATAAAGTTGGAATTTTTTTTTTGTCATATCTTGACCCCTAAAACTTTTTGGTATTTATGTGTACGGAGCTGTATGGGGGCTCATGTTTTGCGGGGCGATCTGAACTTTTCATTGATATAATTTTGGGGTGTGTAGGACTTTTTGATCGCTTTTTATTAAATTTTTTTTAGAAAAAAAAAGCGTCAAAAAATGGCGAAACGGCCATTTTGACGCTTTTTTCCATTTTGCTGTTTTCCGTATGGAAAATAAACTTTTATATTTTTATAATATGGGCGTTTTCGCACACGGCGATACCCATGATGTGTATTTTTTTATTTTTTTTAATACTTTTATTTTTATTTTGGGGAAAGGGGGGTGATTTGAACTTTTATGGTTTTTAAAAAAATTTTTTTTAAACTTTATTTAAAAAATTTTTTACACTTTTTTATAGTTCCCATAAGGATCTATAACAATCAATCATCTGATTGCTTATATCATAGACTCCAGTGCACTTACATTGGAGTCTAGGATGATTTTAGTGCTTTCCTATGGAGCCCTATTACACAGAAGGTGTCCATAGGAAAGTCTATGCAGCAGCCTCCTCTCATTTACTGCTGCAGGCACGCTCCGCTCCAGCTCCTCCGATCGCCACAAGGGCGAGCCGGAGTAACACCGGAAGAGCGTGCTTCCGATGTTTACTGCCTTCGGGTGCCATGGTCAGGACATGAGCCGCGGGTGTCTGCTACAGGAAACAGCAGTTCATCCGCTGCCATGACGACCCCTCTCCTCAGGAGCGTGCGCCATCTGAGGAGAGCAGTGATTAATGCCAGTGAAGAGTGACCACCCCTCAGTGCTCCAAGTGCCTCTCTATTTTTTCCCTTCCTCTGGATCATCACCGTAGGATTATAGGTGGGATTTGATGAACTTGTGTTTTTTCAACTTTATTAACTTTCTCACAGGGACGCTAAGCGCAGGGATAGTTGGGTGGTTGTGCCGACTCCAGATCTTGACTGGGACTTAAAGGGGTTCTCCAGGAATTAAGAAAATAAAAATACTTAAACATGACTTCATTATAAATATATTCTCAAATATCTTACATTAGTTATAATGGCTCGTTTTGTCTGGGGAGCAATGATTAGGAGAAACAAAATGGCTGCTGTCCTGTTAGTACACACAAAACCTGTCCTAATCACACAGGAGGACAAGTTACTTCAGAGCACTGATCTAAAGAGCTGACTCATCCTCCTCTCTGCTCTGCTTGTCAGGGATTATGATCCCGAATACAGATGATAAGATCTTTAGCTGAATCTCTGTTGGATTTGAGTTCATGAGCAGATGTGGCTAATGAGCAGCAGCACTTGTATCCAGTCTCCATTACCACAGTCTGTCCTGTCCGTCCTCTCTGTACTTCATGTCTCCTCATGAACTCTATTCCTACAGAGATTCATCTCAAGATCTTATCATCTGCATTCAGGATCATAATCCCTGACGAGCAGAGAGGCGGATGAGGCAGCTCTTTACCTCAGTGTTGTGAAGTACCTTGTGCTCCTGTGTGATTAGGACAGATTTTGTGTGCACTAATAGGACGGCGGCCATTTTGTTTCTCCTAATGATTGCTCCATAGACACAACGAGCCATTATAACTAATGAAAGCTATTTGGGAATATAGTTATAGTAATGTCATACTTACATATTTTCATTTTCTTAATTCTCGGAGAACCCCTTTAAAGTTGTTCCGGAAAAAAACTGAAAGTGGCTCCAAGGTTGTAGGTGGGTTCAGATTGACAGAAAGCAGGGCGACACAAGTAGATGGGAGTAGATGAGAAATACCATAGTGCAGCGCAGAATACCATCCCACAGAAACAAATACTTGAAATACGCAGAAAGTACCTCCCCAGGAGCTCGGCTGTCTATGGAGGCCATCAATAGCTGCCACATTCTGTCCTCCTCGTCTCTAATTAAGATATGGGGCTTCAGAGGTGAGATGTAACATAGTTTATAAGGCCGAAAAAAAGCCCTCTGTCCATCCAGTTCTTCCTGTTTTCCTACAAGTTGATCCAGAGGAAGGCAAAAAACCCTGTGAGGTAGAAGACAATTTTCCTCACTTTAGGGGGAAAAATTCCTTCCCGACTCCAATCAGGCAATCAGAATTACTCCCTGGATCAACGACCCATCTCTAGTAACTATAACCTGTAATATTATTACCCTCCAGAAATACATCCAGGCCCCTCCTGATCTTATAGTGAACTTACCATCACCACCTCCTCAGGCAGAGAGTTCCATAGTCTCACTGCTCTTACCGTAAAGAATCCTCTTCTATGTTTGTGTACAAACCTTCTTTCCTCCAGGCGCAGAGGATGTCCCCTCGTCACAGTCACAGTCCTGGGGATAAATAGATGATGGGAGAGATCTCTGTACTGACCCCTGATATATTTATACATAGTTATTACATCTCCCCTCAGTCGTCTTTTTTCTAAAGTAAATAACCCTAATTTTGATAATCTTTCTGGGTCCTGTAGTCCACCCATTCCAGTTATTACTTTAGTTGCCCTCCTCTGAACCCTCTCCAGCTCTGCTATGTCTGCCTTGTTCACAGGAGCCCAGAACTGTACACAGTCCTCCATGTGTGGTCTGACTAGTGATTTGTAAAGTGGCAGGACTATGTTCTCATCACGGGCATCTATGCCTCTTTTGATGCAACCCATTATCTTATTGGCCTTGGCAGCAGCTGTCTGACACTGGTTTCTGCAGCTTAGTTTGCTGTTCACTAAAATTCCTAGGTCCTTTTCCATGTCAGAGTAAGGCCCCATTCACACGACCGTATATTTGCGGGCCCGCAAATATACGGGGCCGCCCGGCGTGTGTTCCGCAGCGCTCGGAACACGCACCGTGCGGCCCCATTGAAAATCTCTATACTTGTCCGTGCGCATGGACAAGTATAGGACATGCTTCAAAAGAGCCGCAGCTCCCGGCTCCATAGAGGTGAATGGGGCCGCATCTATTCCCACATTTTTGCGGATAGATACGGCCCCATTCATACGGTCGTGTGAATGGGGCCTTACCCAGTGTTTTACCATTTAGTATGTACTGGTGACTTGCATTATTCCTTCTCATATGCATAACCTTACATTTGTCAGTGTTAAACCTCATCGGCCACTACTCTGCCCGAGTGGCCCACAGCACCGAGTATGATGCCTAACAATGACCCCCTATAGTGGTGGGCTCAGGTGGCCCTGTGGGCATTGACCCACTAGAAAAATTCACTGTACGGTCTATAAGCAGTCCACCCCTGGGTGACTCCCTCAGAAGTCAGTGGCTGCAATATCAGCACTTAACTCCAACACACAATGCACATTAGGGTCAATTTTGTAGGAAGCCAGTTTGACTATTTGCATATTTTTGGGAATGTTGGATGAAACCGATGAAAACATGGGGAGGACATACAAACGCCATTGAGATGTCCCTGGTCAGATTGGAACCCAGAACCCCAGCACCACAGCCAATGTGCTGCCCTTAGCTGTAAGTATTTATGGCATGAGATCAGTGGTGGTAACCTACAAGGGGGGACTCAAGTGCAAAAAAAGGGGGTCATTCAGCACATCCAATGTGCAGGTGCACGCTGCCATGGCTAGAGATACTAAGGAAAAAACACACAATGCAGCAGCACTCTGCAAACCAAATAACGTACAACATTGCCACAGTAATAGAAAACTTTTTGGTGCTAGTGCTACGCTTATTTTACGAAATTGAGATTCTTGGCAAATACATTTTGTGCAAAATTATTTGGGCCTGTCTGCCAAACGTCAAGGCGATCTCTTTAAGACGGGAACCTAACACTAATTCTTACCTGTTATGTGCCATAATGGCCACCATTAAATTTAGGGAGTGTTGGTTCTACATGCATGCTGGGTGCACTCTGTCTTTACCATTTTTGGTGCCTTAAAGGCCTCCATTAAATCCAGGGATGGAGGTACCAACATGAATGCTGAGCCAACTGTATACCTCTCCTGGTGCCTCATGGCTTCCAATACATATATTGAGAGCAGGCTACAGCTTTATACTTACTCTGATTAAAATCTGCCTATGGGGCAGACAGGCTTGTCAGGAGTGCAAGACTGGTTGGAGTAGCCACACCGCCAGATCAGTACAACTGCAATAAAAAGGGGGTCAGTAAGCACATCCAAAGTGCAGGTGCACTCTGCCATGGAGGCTGCCTTTAAGGCACCAAAAATGGTAAAGGCGGAGTGGAACCAGCACTCCCTGAATTTTATGGCAGCCATTATGGCACACAACAGGTAGGAATTAGTGTTAGGTTCCCGTCTTAAAGAGATCGCCTTGACGTTTGGCAGACGGTCCCAAATAATTTTGTATAAAATGTATTTGCCATGAATCTCAATTGTGCAAAATAAGTGTATCACTGGCACCAGAACGTCTTCTATGACTATGGCAGCATTGTATGTTATTTGTGTTTGCAGAGTGCTGCTGCATTGTGTGTTTTTCCTTTATGCCAACACTCTCCTCATCCAGGGATTTCCCCGTCCTATGACAGCAGCTGGGGCTGACCAGCCATGCCATCCAGTACCGGGGTATCTCAGACCACTCCCCCTGTTAGTTATGTGTCAATCAATCTACCAAAGTCTCCTCACCCAATCATCTCCTCATGAGGGCTGAGGTAAAAGAGTTCATTTTATTAACTTACAGGCAAAGTAGAATACATGTGTCTAGTGATCTGAGCATTGCACTGAAGACGAGGGGATTTTATCGTCCTTCCTGGAGATGTCCTCGAAGGAGTCGCTTGTAACAACCAGTAGGATTACAGCTTCTCCAACCTCAAGCTAGAACCATATATGAGACATCTGCCCGACTCAGTAGTGAGCACCTAGTGGGTGAAATGAAGAGGAGAACTATAGGATGCGTAGTGCTGATGATGTTCTTCCGGTTTACAGGACATTCTGTGGCTCGGGGTTGGGTTCGGTGTTGTTTTGGCACTCACTTTATCTATTTTCACAGTATGAGGAACATTTTGATAAGTCTCTAAAAATGTCTCAAGAAGTGTCTAAGAGAATCCAGTCTACAATGAATAGAAGGCCCAGGCTACACAGTGGTCTGGGGAATATTGCAAGGCTAAGGTCATACAATGGAAGTTACTTGTGATTTTGCCTGGGAAAATTTTTGATGGTTTTGAGGTCTGGCCGACAATTTTGTCCAACATTTGACCCATGAGCTGGTGTCACCACCACATTTATCTTATTATAACAGACATCACCATGTAGCCTGAGCCTAAGGTTCTAGGCTCTTAATGGGTCCTCCTTCTCCCTCCCAAAGAAAAGTCACTTCAACCTCCCCTCCTTATGCCTATGAGGTCTGACAGCTTCCTGCAGTTCTCCATCTTGAAGGTGTCGGCCTTTTCCCTTAACCTCTGGTCTCCATAAAGCCGAGCTAAGTTGGCCAAGTCGGACCTCTGCTGTTTCTCTTTCCAACAACCAGCTTGGACTTGTTCGGCATACTCCTTCTCCACCGCCCTCTCGAGCTCTACCAGTGCTTGGCCTCGATAACGGTTCTGAAAATTCTGGCCAACAAAATACGGAACCCCTCGACTGCTGGTTTCCCTGGGAATGGTTAGACCAGAAGAAGATTTGGGATGGAGACTGTAAGATGGAGCGGTGGCTGTCATTTGTGCCACCACTGATACCACCACCAGGATCAGGACTGGTAGGACCTGGATGAAGGCAGAATAAGCTGATTTCGGAGTACCACCTTCTTCTTCCTCTTCCTGTCTCCTAGGACGTTTTATATTATGTTTTTCCATTTCTTCACGCCATCTTGACTTCTTGGGTTCTTGACCCTTCTTCTCCCACCACTTAGAATTTGTCTGTCCAGCTTCTTGTTTCCGTTCCTGCTGGGTCTTGGGTCTTCCTGGCTCTCGTTTGACTTCTTTCTGCCACTTTGATTGACCAGCCTCTTGTTTCTGCTCTTGCCATTCTCTCCTTCTTTCTTGGGAGGTCTCCTCTCTCGGTCTCCACTCTTGGCCATTGTTTTGTCTCGTACTTTCCCTCTGCTGCCACCTTGGCCTGTCTTGCATATCGTTCTCTGATGACCAGCTCTGCCATCTTCCATCTGGTTCATCTCTTCTGGTTGATCTTGGTGGCTCTCTTGGACGACCGCTGAAGGCATAAGCAGCACGGGCAGAAAAGTGACCCCTGAAAAATAGATCGAAGATCTCATCTGTTGTCAGGTCCTGGTCAGAAGGAGCTTGAGCTCGGCCTTGGGAATCATCATAAGCTTTTCTCTTTGTTGGATCACTGAGAACTGCAAATGCTTTCCCAATAACCTACAGAAAAAATAGCATAAAGTCCAATGAGTTTAGAGATAAGCCACAAATACAGAAACAATGGAGGACAGTGTCTCAGATTGGTATGGGGGATCTGTGGATGACACTGTTATGGGGGATCTGTGGATGACACTGTTATGGGGATCTGTGGATGACACTGTTATGGGGGATCTGTGGATGACACTGTTATGGGGGATCTGTGGATGACACTGTTATGGGGGATCTGTGGATGACACTGTTATGGGGGATCTGTGGATGACACTGTTATGGGGGATCTGTGGATGACACTGTTATAGGGGATCTGTGGATGACACTGTTATGGGGGATCTGTGGATGACACTGTTATGGGGGATCTGTGGATGACACTGTTATGGGGGATCTGTGGATGACACTGTTATGGGGGATCTGTGGATGACACTGTTATGGGGATCTGTAGATGACACTGTTATAGGGGATCTATGGATGACACTGTTATGGGGGATCTGTGGATGACACTGTTATGGAGGATCTGTGGATGACACTGTTATGGGGGATCTGTGGATGACACTGTTATGAGGGATCTTATGGAGGACACTGTTATAGGGGATCTATGGATGACACACTGTTATGGGGGATCCCCCATAACAGTGTCATTCACAGATCCCCCATATCAGTGTCATCCACAGATCCCCCATGACAGCGTCATCCACAGATCTCCATAACAGTGTCATCCACATACCCGCATAACAGTGTCATCCACAGATCCCTCATAACAGTGTCATCCGCAGATTCTCCATAACAGTGTCATCCACAGATCCCCATAACAATGTCATCCACAGATCCCCAACAGTCCTCCACAGATCCCCATAACAGTGTCCTCCACAGATCCCCCATAACAGTGTCCTCCACAGATCCCCCATAACAGTGTCCTCCCAGATCCCCCATAACAGTGTCCTCCACAGATCCCCATAACAGTGTCCTCCAGTCCCATAACAGTGTCCTCCACAGATCCTCCATAACAGTGTCATCCACAGATCCCCATAACAGTGTCATCCACAGATCCCTCCATAACAGTGTCACCCACAGATCCCCCATAACAGTGTCATCCACAGATCCCTCATAACAGTGTCATCCACAGATCCCCCATAACAGTGTCATCCGCAGATCCCCCATAACAGTGTCATCCGCAGATCCCCCATAACAGTGTCATCCACAGATCCCTCATAACAGTGTCATCCGCAGATCCTCCATAACAGTGTCATCCACAGATCCCCCATAAAAGTGTCATCCACAGATCCCCCATAACAGTGTCACCCACAGATCCCCCATAACAGTGTCACCCACAGATCCCCCATAACAGTGTCACCCACAGATCCCCCCATAACAGTGTCATCCACAGATCCCCCATAACAGTGTCATCCGCAGATCCCCCATAACAGTGTCATCCGCAGATCCTCCATAACAGTGTCACCCACAGATCCCCCATAACAGTGTCACCCACAGATCCCCCATAACAGTGTCACCCACAGATCCCCCATAACAGTGTCATCCACAGATCCCCCATAACAGTGTCATCCACAGATCCCCCATAACAGTGTCATCCACAGATCCCCCATAACAGTGTCATCCACAGATCTCCCATAACAGTGTCATCCACAGATCCCCCATAACATTGTCCTCCACAGATCCTCCATAACAGTGTCATCCACAGATCCCCCATAACAGTGTCATCCACAGATCCCCCATAACAGTGTCCTCCACAGATCCTCCATAACAGTGACATCCACAGATCCCCCATAACAGTGTCCTCCACAGATCCCCCATATCTGTGGATGACACTGCTATGGAGGATCTTTGTATTCCCCAACTCTTCTTGGTCTCATGGACTTTTGGCAGATTTACTATTCAGTGGTCTTGAAGAGCATGGTGATGTCCACTTTAGGACATTGTTGGTTGTCTCTAGGGCATCAGCCAGTAACTGACCAGTTGGGGTTGACTCCTGTAACATGTAGACCACCAGGGAAGCTGACATTAACCCATTACTATCCTAGAACTCCAGGGATGCTAATATTAACACCTTTACTGCCCTAGACCATCAAAAATGCTTACATTAACCCCTTAAAAGAATTATCAAGCCCATAATATTGATGACCTATCCTGAAGATCGGTCATCAATATCAGATCGTCGGAGTCCGACACTTGGCACCCCCACCGATCAGTTGTTTAAAAAGGAGGCAGCGCTCCCGTGCAGGCACAGCTTCCTCTTCATTACACTGCACTTCATCTTGGAAGTGCGGTGTAATACAAGCACCCGCTGAGACGAGACAGAGTGGAGCACCGCCTCCTCATCTCTCAGCCTGAACGGCGGGGGTCCTGAGTGTCGGACCCCCACCGATCAGATATTGATGACCGATCGTGAGGACAGGTCATCAATATTATGAGCTGAATAACCCCTTTAACTGCCCTACACCACCAGAGATGGTTACATTAACCCCATAACTGCCTTACACCACCCAGGATGCTTACATTAACCTCTTAAGTGCTGTAAACCACCAGAGATTCTGATATTAACCTTTTAACTGCCCTAAACCACCAGGGATGGTTACATTAACCCCATAACTGCCCTACACCACCAAGGATGCTTACATTAACCTCTTAACTGCCCTAAACCACCAGAGATGGTTACATTAACCCCATAACTGCCCTACACTACCAAGGATTCTTACATTAACCTCTTAACTGCCCAAAAACCACCAGGGATGGTTACATTAACCCCATAACTGCCCTACACTACCAAGGATTCTTACATTAACCTCTTAACTGCCCAAAACCACCAGGGATGGTTACATTAACCCCATAACTGCCCTACACCACCAAGGATGCTTACATTAACCTCTTAACTGCCCTAAACCACCAGAGATGGTTACATTAACCCCATAACTTCCCTACACTACCAAGGATTCTTACATTAACCTCTTAACTGCCCAAAACCACCAGGGATGGTTACATTAACCCCATAACTGCCCTACACCACCAAGGATGCTTACATTAACCTCTTAACTGCCCTAAACCACCAGAGATGGTTACATTAACCCCATAACTTCCCTACACCACCAAAGATGCTTACTTTAACCTCTTAACTGCCCTAAACCACCAGAGATGGTTACATTAACCCCATAACTTCCCTACACCACCAAAGATGCTTACATTAACCTCTTAACTGCCCTAAACCACCAGAGATGGTTACATTAACCCCATAACTTCCCTACACCACCAAAGATGCTTACATTAACCTCTTAACTGCCCTAAACCACCAGAGATGGTTACATTAACCCCATAACTGCCCTACACCACCAAGGATGCTTACATTAACCTCTTAAGTGCTGTAAACCACCAGAGATGCTTATATTAACCCCGTAACTGCCATAGACCACAAGGCATTTTCTCATCGACTATGTTAATACTTAGATCACAAGGAAAGCTGACATCAACTTCTTATCTGGCCTGGACCACCAGGGATGCTTACATTAACTCCATCAATGCCTTATGCCACCAAGGATTTTGACATTGGCCATTTCAGTACAACAGACCACCAATGATGAGGCTTTAACTATCTCACCACCTAGACCACCAGGAGAGCTAGCATCTGGCAATGACACCTTCACTGTCCTAGACCACAAAGCCCTACAATGCCCTATACCACCAGTGAGTTTAATATTGACGCCTTCAGTGCCAAAATCGGGAACACCAGGGGTGTTAGCATTGACTGCTTCAGTACCTAGACCACCAGGGAAGCTGTCATTCACCCATTATGTACCCTAGATCAGGGTTCCTCAACTCCATTCCTCAGGGCCCACCTGCCGGTCATGTTTTCAGGATTTCCTTAGTATTGAGTAATGCATCAGGACTTATCAGGGGTATTCATTCGGTGGGATATTCTCAAATCATGACCGGTAGGTGGGCCCTGAGGACTGGAGTTGAGGAACCCTGATCTAGATGATTATGTTTACATCTACACTATGTCTCAGGTGTATGAGATAATATAAGGTCTTTTTTGGTGGTAAAGGTTGCAACCTTAGTTGTGGCCCCGCTGAAAACTATGGGTGGAGCACATATGGCAGCCATATTGGTTGTCACCCAGCTTTCCTAGAATCAGAAGTCACACATACATATATCATAAACCACCCCCTGCCCTTTACATTAGCTCACCATCCCTGTTCACCTTGAAGGCCTCTGTAGCTCCTGCGGAGCTGTTCTTGTCTGGGTGGTATCTCAGCGCCAGTTTCCGATACGCTTTCCTGATCACTTCGGTGTTGGCGTCCCTCCTGACTCCAAGAACTCGGTAATAATCCTCCTGGTTGTCAAAGCCTTGTAATACCCTTTCCTCTTCTTCCTCTTCATCCTCCTCATCTTCATCATCATCATCATCATCTTCTTCCTCTTCCACCTGCCACGCCGGCCTACCACAGTTCCCACAACCCGCATAGTGGTTCTGATGGGCCCAGAAGTCACGTTGCTCATAGTGACCACGTGTCGGTCCAACGTGACCTCCATCAGCTTCAAAATAACCCCCTCGTATGGCCTGTATGAGGCCGGCAGCCGTGCGGGTGGGGTAGAGGCTTTGGGCTTGATATAGGTAATTTAGAGCATCCCCGGTTCTCCCGCACTGGAGGCGAACCCGTGCGATCTTTATGAGCATCTCCGCTCTCTGTCGCTCCATCTCAAACGCCGTTGCCTCCGACTACCACCAAGAAAATTCTTATATCATCCAAAAAAAATAAATTCTAATTAATTTCAAATTTTCTATCGAGAGTCTTTCTGTGTATCATTAGCAAAGGTTTAAAAAAAAGGCTAAAAAAATTTAAATAATCTAAAAAATTAAAAATAAAATAAAAATGAATTAAAACAAAAATTTTAAAGTGAATTTTCTCACATTTCCAAGAATTTTTCCAGTGATGATGAAATAAAATTTAAAAAAATCAAAAACTTTTCCAAAAACAAAACCCCACCTTTTCTCCACAATAAGTAGAAAAAGGAATCCGAATTTTCGGAAACGTTAAAAAAAAAAAATGCAGTATTTTTTTTTTTTTTTTGTTATATTAATGAAGGCTTTTCCCCAGTGATACGGTGACACGGGGTGTCAGGATCGGCGCAAGCAAACAGAGCATGGTCTCGGGTGTAGACGGAGGTGTTACGGCTGTCATTGAAAGGTATCGGGATGCAGGGTGGCGGCAGCTGCTCATGAATATGGATGCCGCTCTGGGGATTGTAGCGCCCTGTGCGGATTCTTACGTGTTTTCTCTGCTGGCGATTCTAGGCCAGATCGTGCGAAAATACAATATTGCAGATGTCAGGATCCCGAGCGTCCGCTGAGCCGGAGGATGGGGTGGCTATTACACGGCAGTCACCTGCAAGACGCGGCTGCAGACATGACAGTAATCCCAGGATCCCCTCTCCTGCATGGATTAATTAGCCAGAGCCCCGGAGCGAGGCATCGTATGTCGCTGGCCTCCTTTCACGCCCCATCCCCCACAAGTCCTATAAAAAGCCTTGGAGAGAGGCTACAGACAGCAGCAGCTGATCCTCAGCAACCCACACTGCTTCCTTCCCACAGCCCGGGGGATGATGGGAAATGTAGTTCTCACGGCTGCCTTATGATAGTATCGAGTTCACATTTCATCTTCTGCAGAACAGAGAAGACGTAGGGTTAATAACTATTTGTAGGATTTTGATTAAAGCTTTGTATTTTAAGAAACAAATCTAGAAATATACTCAAATAATAGTAATAGAGCAAGCCATACTGCCCATATAATAGTACCAGACATACTGCCCATATAATAGTACCAGACATACTGCCCATATAATAGTACCAGATATACTGCCCATATAATAGTACCAGACATACTGCCCATATAGTAGTACCAGACATACTGCCCATATAATAGTACCAGACATACTGCCCATATAATAGTACCAGATATACTGCCCATATAGTAGTACCAGACATACTGCCCATATAATAGTACCAGATATACTGCCCATATAATAGTACCAGACATACTGCCCATATAATAGTACCAGATATACTGCCCATATAGTAGTACCAGACATACTGCCCATATAATAGTACCAGATATACTGCCCATATAGTAGTACCAGACATACTGCCATATAATAGTACCAGACATACTGCCCATATAATAGTACCAGACATACTGCCCATATAGTAGTACCAGACATACTGCCCATATAGTAGTACCAGACATGCTGCCTATATAGTAGTACCAGATATACTGCCCATATAGTAGTACCAGACATACTGCCCATATAATAGTACCAGACATACTGCCCACATATTAGTACCATACATACTGCCCATATAGTAGTACCAGATATACTGCCCATATAGTAGTACCAGACATACTGCCCATATAGTAGTACCAGACACCATAGTTACCAGACATACTGCCCATATAGTAGTACCAGACATACTGTCCATATAGTAGTACCAGACATACTGCCCATATAATAGTACCAGATATACTGCCCATATAGTAGTACCAGACATACTGCCCATATAATAGTACCAGACATACTGCCCATATAGTAGTACCAGACATGCTGCCTATATAGTAGTACCAGATATACTGCCCATATAGTAGTACCAGACATACTGCCCATATAATAGTACCAGATATACTGCCCATATAATAGTACCAGACATACTGCCCACATATTAGTACCAGACATACTGCCCATATAGTAGTACCAGACATACTGCCCATATAATAGTACCAGACATACTGCCCATATAATAGTACCAGTCATACTGCCCATATAGTAGTACCAGACATACTGCCCATATAGTAGTACCAGACATACTGCCCATATAATAGTTCCAGACATACTGCCCATATAGTAGTACCAGACACACTGCCCATATAGTAGTACCAGACATACTGCCCATATAATAGTACCAGACATACTGTCCATATAGTAGTACCAGACATACTGCCCATATAGTAGTACCAGACATACTGCCCATATAATAGTACCAGACATACTGCCCATATAATAGTACCAGTCATACTGCCCATATAGTAGTACCAGACATACTGCCCATATAATAGTACCAGTCATACTGCCCATATAGTAGTACCAGATATACTGTCCATATAGTAGTACCAGACATACTGTCCATATAGTAGTACCAGACATACTGCCCATATAGTAGTACCAGACATACTGCCCATATAGTAGTACCAGACATACTGCCCATATAGTAGTACCAGACATACTGCCCATATAGTAGTATCAGACATACTGCCCATATAGTAGTACCAGACATACTGCCCATATAGTAGTACCAGACATACTGCCCATATAATAATACCAGACATACTGCCCATATAATAGTACCAGACATACTGCCCATATAGTAGTACCAGACATACTGCCCATATAATAGTACCAGACATACTGCCCATATAATAGTACCAGTCATACTGCCCATATAGTAGTACCAGACATACTGCCCATATAGTAGTACCAGTCATACTGCCCATATAGTAGTACCAGACATACTGCCCATATAATAGTACCAGTCATACTGCCCATATAGTAGTACCAGACATACTGCCCATATAGTAGTACCAGACATACTGACCATATAGTAGTACCAGACATACTGCCCATATAGTAGTACCAGACATACTGTCCATATAGTAGTACCAGACATACTGCCCATATAATAGTACCAGACATACTGCCCATATAGTAGTACCAGACATACTGCCCATATAATAGTACCAGTCATAAAGCCCATATAATAGTACTAGAAATACTGCCCATATAATAGAACCAGCCATACTGCCCATATTATAGTACCAGAAATACTGCCATATAATAGTACCAGACATACTGCCATATAATAGAACCAGACATACTGCCATATAATAGAACCAGACATACTGCCCATATAATAGTACCAGTCATAAAGCCCATATAGTAGTACCAGAAATACTGCCCATATCATAGTACCAGACATACTGCCGTATAAAAGTACCAGACATACTGCCCATATAATAGTACCAGACATACTGCCCATATAATAGTACCAGATATACTGCCCATATAGTAGTACCAGACATACTGCCCATATAATAGTACCAGATATACTGCCCATATAGTAGTACCAGACATACTGCCATATAATAGTACCAGACATACTGCCCATATAATAGTACCAGACATACTGCCCATATAGTAGTACCAGACATACTGCCCATATAGTAGTACCAGACATGCTGCCTATATAGTAGTACCAGATATACTGCCCATATAGTAGTACCAGACATACTGCCCATATAGTAGTACCAGACATACTGCCATATAATAGTACCAGATATACTGCCCATATAATAGTACCAGACATACTGCCCACATATTAGTACCATACATACTGCCCATATAGTAGTACCAGATATACTGCCCATATAGTAGTACCAGATATACTGCCCATATAGTAGTACCAGACATACTGCCCATATAGTAGTACCAGACATACTGCCCATATAGTAGTACCAGACATACTGCCCATATAGTAGTACCAGACATACTGTCCATTAGTAGTACAGACATACTGCCATAATAGTACAATACTGCCCATATAATAGTACCAGATATACTGCCCATATAGTAGTACCAGACATACTGCCCATATAATAGTACCAGACATACTGCCCATATAGTAGTACCAGATATACTGCCCATATAGTAGTACCAGACATACTGCCCATATAATAGTACCAGATATACTGCCCATATAATAGTACCAGACATACTGCCCACATATAGTACCAGACATACTGCCCATATAGTAGTACCAGACATACTGCCCATATAATAGTACCAGACATACTGCCCATATAATAGTACCAGTCATACTGCCCATATAGTAGTACCAGACATACTGCCCATATAGTAGTACCAGACATACTGCCCATATAATAGTTCCAGACATACTGCCCATATAATAGTACCAGACACACTGCCCATATAGTAGTACCAGACATACTGCCCATATAATAGTACCAGACATACTGTCCATATAGTAGTACCAGACATACTGCCCATATAGTAGTACCAGACATACTGCCCATATAGTAGTACCAGACATACTGCCCATATAGTAGTACCAGACATACTGCCCATATAATAGTACCAGACATACTGCCCATATAATAGTACCAGTCATACTGCCCATATAGTAGTAGCAGACATACTGCCCATATAATAGTACCAGTCATACTGCCCATATAGTAGTACCAGACATACTGTCCATATAGTAGTACCAGACATACTGTCCATATAGTAGTACCAGACATACTGCCCATATAGTAGTACCAGACATACTGCCCATATAGTAGTACCAGACATACTGCCCATATAGTAGTACCAGACATACTGCCATATAGTAGTATCAGACATACTGCCCATATAGTAGTACCAGACATACTGCCCATATAGTAGTACCAGACATACTGCCCATATAATAATACCAGACATACTGCCCATATAATAGTACCAGACATACTGCCCATATAGTAGTACCAGACATACTGCCCATATAATAGTACCAGACATACTGCCCATATAATAGTACCAGTCATACTGCCCATATAGTAGTACCAGACATACTGCCCATATAGTAGTACCAGTCATACTGCCCATATAGTAGTACCAGACATACTGCCCATATAATAGTACCAGTCATACTGCCCATATAGTAGTACCAGACATACTGCCCATATAGTAGTACCAGACATACTGACCATATAGTAGTACCAGACATACTGCCCATATAGTAGTACCAGACATACTGTCCATATAGTAGTACCAGACATACTGCCCATATAATAGTACCAGACATACTGCCCATATAGTAGTACCAGACATACTGCCCATATAATAGTACCAGTCATAAAGCCCATATAATAGTACTAGAAATACTGCCCATATAATAGAACCAGCCATACTGCCCATATTATAGTACCAGAAATACTGCCATATAATAGTACCAGACATACTGCCATATAATAGAACCAGACATACTGCCATATAATAGAACCAGACATACTGCCCATATAATAGTACCAGTCATAAAGCCCATATAGTAGTACCAGAAATACTGCCCATATCATAGTACCAGACATACTGCCGTATAAAAGTACCAGACATACTGCCCATATAATAGTACCAGACATACTGCCATATAATAAAACCAGCCATACTGCCCATATAATATTACCAGAAATACTGCCCATATAATAGTACCAGACATACTGCCATATAAAAGTACCAGAAATGCTGCCATATAATAAAACCAGCCATACTGCCTATAATATAGTGACAGCCATAATATTCATATAATAATACCAGTCATAAAGCCCACATAATACTACCAGACATACTGCCCATGTATTAGACATACTGCCATATAATAGTGCCAGTCCTAATTTATTAAAATTTATTTCTACAATGGGCAATATAGGGGCATTATTACAGCTTGGGGTACTATGGCGATCATTACTATTGGGTGCAATATGAAAGGCACTACTACTAATGGGGGCACTCTCAGGGAATGTAACACTTTTGAGGGCACTGTATGAGGGCACTGTATGAGGGCACTCTAGGGGAGAATTATTACTATTGGGGTGAATTTTTTGGAGCCCTATTACAATGGGGATACTATCTGTATGGTGCTATTATTTATGCAGTATAGTATATCTGGGGGTATTGGGGAGCACAGTGATAACAATATTGGGGTAATAGCAGAATAACAATGGTGGGGCACCAGGAGGGGAGGATGATGGAAAAGTGGGGAACCTATAATATCTTTTGTGACAAACTCTGCAGAGACGAAAAGTGGCCGAAAGAAGTCATCATGGTGGTCTGCTTCCAATGGAGAACATGAAGAAAGAGAACGTCTACATCTACAGAGGATACGTCACTGGATGTAAGAGGTATGTGGTGCTGTATTCTCCTGTATGTGTGATAGCGCTGTATAAAATATGTCTTTAGGTTGTCGCAGCTGGTAGACCTCCGTCCAGTCCGAGTGATCTTTTTGTCTCCAGGGATGGTGGATTCCTCCCAGGACACTCGGGTTAAGGTTGCTGTTGTCAGAAGACCTGGGGAGATGATAACTACTTTGGGGGTTTCTTTTCCAAGGCACCCGCGGATACTTTGTGGTGGACAACGTCCCTGTTTTTGAGACATCTTATTACAATGGGAACCAACACAATCTTATCTGATGTGTCCACATAATGGAGACTGATTGGCGGCCGCCTCAACCTCCCGGGGTGATCCGGTTTCACACACTCAGTGCTTCCTGTGGCGTCCGGATAAGCCCTGGTTATAAATAGAGAGTAAACAGGGCAAGCACAGAACATGATGTGACCCGGTGCTGGACGCTGCGGTTCTGATGTGTCATGTGATCCATAACGACAGCAAATGTATGGAAAAGCAGGATCCTACGTGTGATATGGCTGCAAAGAGGCTGGAGGTCAATGACGAGGGATGGGAGGAGTGCATGACTCCCCTTATACTGTAGGATGATACAATCCTTCACGTCACTTACCACCCACACAGATACATTGTCTGAAAGAACGTTGTGGAAGGATTCTTCATTCATTATATACAACTGGACGATACATCACATGACCTCAATAGCCAATCACTGGGGAGGGGCAGGTAGGGTAGGTGAATACAACTTGCTGAGTGTCCAATAGGTGAATATAGCCTATTGCTCCAGTTTAGGCCAAGGAGAGCTCAATAATGTGTTCTGAGGTGTGGGTGAATGATGCTGATGACCCCCATGATGACTACTCCTGTCTCCCATCTTCAGTGCTGAGCTGCTTTAGAGACATTTACGTCCTTACGTGTGCACTATTATCAGCTCCGGGCTGTAGGGGTAGTCTTTAAAATGGAGTATCATACAGAACGGTCATATGAGAGAGTTCTTGATGGGTATCTTCGTCATGAAATGTTTTCCTGGACCACATTTTCCAGTCAAAATAATACAATGTGAGTGAGTATAAACCTCCCCCTACAGAAGCCCTCAGAAGTTTGACCCCCTATGAAATAAGGGTCTCAGAAGGTGTAACAATGACTAGGCCCTGGTGGCCAATCCTTTATTCAGCTGTGTCCTCAGAAGGAGATCCACTGTCTCACCGCCCAACCACCGACTTTCATAAGCTTTAGGCCTTTGGCCTACCAGAGGCTGGGAGCACACAGAGGACATCAGCATCTTGGAAATGACCCCACTACACCATGTCATGGAAGCAGGCACCAGCGAGAGGACCCAACTTTGTGTCGTGAGAGCAAATTAAGGTGTGTTACATCATTTTTTTATTTGGCGCTGTCAGTACTATTAATGGGGGCACAACAGATATTATTAACATTACTATATCGGGGATCAAGGGCTGCTACTATGTGCGGGCACCATGGGAGCATTGTTACTGTATGGGGTTACAACTGGGATATTACCACTATGTGGGGGCACAATGGGGGCATTACTACTGTATGGGGTTACAAGCTGGATATTACTACTATGTGGGGGCACAGTGGAGCATTACTACTGTATGGGGTTACAAAGTGATACCTTAGGGGGCACAAAGTGGGTATTATCACTGTGTGGGGCATCAGATGGATATTACTACTGTGTTGGGCACAAAGTTAAGCATAACTAGTGTGTAAAAGGACAAAGGGGACATAACTACTGTGGTGGGATCACAAAGGGATCGTTCATACTCTGGTGGGGCAACAGAGGAATATTACTATTGTGGTGAGGGCACAAACAGGCATAACTACTGTGGTGGGGCACAATCAAAGGGAGCATTATTACTGTGGTCTGGCAAAAGGGGGACAGTACTATGGTGAGGGGGCACCAAGAGGACACTACTACTATGTGGGTCACCAAGAGAAACATTACTACTGTGGGGGCACAATGGGGCATTGATACTGTGTGGAGAAATAAAGGGAGCATTACTACTGTTGAGGGTACAAAGGGGGCATTTTTACTGTGTAAAGACACTAAGGGAAACAGTACTACTGTGTGGGGGCACAATGGGGGCGTTACTACTGTGTGGGGGCACAAAGAGGACACTACTACTGTGTGAGGACACCAAGAGGAACATTACTACTGTGTGGGGGCACAATGGGGCATTAATACTCTTTTTGGAAATAAAGGGGGCATTACTACTGTGGGGTGTACACAGGGGGCATTTTTACTGTGTGAAGACAACAAGAGAAACACTACTGTGTGGGGGCACAATGGGGGATTAATACTGTGTTGGGAAATAAAGGGGGCATTACTACTGTATGGGGGCACAAAGAGGACACTACTACTGTGTGAGGACACCAAGAGAAACATTACTACTGTGTGGGGACACAAATACTACATTCCTACCATATGGGACTCAAATAGGCCATTATTACGTATTATGTGAGTTACTCAAAGCACCACTGTGACAGTGTGTGGCCCCAAGAGGGCAATATTACTTTGCTGGGCACAAAGAGGGACTACGATTACTGTGTGGGGTGCCAATAGAGGCAGTATTACAGTTTATGACACTATGGATAAGGAGTTTTTATAAAGGTGGGAAAAGGTGTGGAGAATTGGAGTTTTGGAAAGCAAGGAGCTGTGTGTGTCTTCATTTCTGCAAAGCTGAGTCATATTTGGAAGAAGATGTCATGGCGATGTGGGCAGAATGGAGAAGAAAATGGAAACACTCAGAGAAGACACATGTGAGTCACTGGATGTAACTACTGTATTTACTTATATACCCTACAGACATTATATTCCCCTGGGGCTCAAAAGACTCTAGTGATGCCCTTGCCATAACTGATTGGACATTGACATCATAGTAAGCCAGTACTTCCTAAATGTCCACAGAAGGAAACTCATTCACCATCTTATACAGTATTTGATGTAGTCGGGTCACATCTTGGCGTTCTTCGGCAGATTCACATTGTGCAAAGCCAAATAAATGTCTGGAACATGTTCTACCATCAGCAGCAGAAACTTCTTCATGATTCCTTAGGAGAGTTGGACCATTGACCATTTCTCCTCGAAAGTCAACACAAGTCAAGGTAGGTCCAGCATTTTATTTTCTGTATATAGTTCTTGAGTAAGGTTGTACACCTTCACAATGGCATCTACAGTGGTCAGGAGGACGACTTTAGCTTCCACGTGGTCCTTCACACAGATCACTTTGTACATCTCCTCTAAAGGAGGAAGAGCCAGAAAGGCCACTTCAGCCACCTGTCGGATGAACCAGCTGTGATGATGAGCCAGGGTCTTATGGTAGGCCTCGGCACACATTTCTGAGGTCTCTTCCTGACGAGGATTGGTGCCGACATTGTAGAGGAAAACCTCCAGCCACTTCAGTGCTCGGTGCATGCGTAATAACGTCCGACAACCAGAAGGGACACTGTTGGAAGGAAGTTCTTTAAAGTTTACCACGCCGTTCTCCATCTCGTAATTTATCATGGACCTGACGGTCCGGTAACTCCTCCCGTTTTCTCCATTAAGATAATTTTGTAGGATGTTGATTTTGGTAACTGTTTCATGAGAGATGAAGGTGAAGACAGTCCCCATAGAGTCCATGAACCTGATGGATACAGAGAGAGACAGCAGATTACACCATGAGAGAGAGACAGCCAAAGTATATATGTATCACCCTGCAGGAGGAGGAGCAGACTCATAGCTCCTTCTATATGTATCACCCTGCAGGAGGAGGAGCAGACTCATAGCTCCTTCTATATGTATCACCCTGCAGGAGGAGGAGCAGACTCACAGCTCCTTCTATATGTATCACCCTGCAGGAGGAGGAGCAGACTCATAGCTCCTTCTATATGTATCACCCTGCAGGAGGAGGAGCAGACTCATAGCTCCTTCTATATGTATCACCCTGCAGGAGGAGGGGCAGACTCATAGCTCCCTTCTATATGTATCACCCTGCAGGAGGAGGAGCAGACTCATAGCTCCTTCTATATGTATCACCCTGCAGGAGGAGGAGCAGACTCATAGCTCCCTTCTATATGTATCACCCTGCAGGAGGAGGAGCAGACTCATAGCTCCTTCTATATGTATCACCCTGCAGGAAGAGGGGCAGACTCATAGCTCCTTCTATATGTATCACCCTGCAGGAGGAGGAGCAGACTCATAGCTCCCTTCTATATGTATCACCCTGCAGGAGGAGGAGCAGACTCATAGCTCCTTCTATATGTATCACCCTGCAGGAGGAGGAGCAGACTCATAGCTCCTTCTATATGTATCACCCTGCAGGAGGAGGGCAGACTCATAGCTCCTTCCTATATGTATCCACCCTGCAGGAGGAGGAGCAGACTCCATAGCTCCTTCTAATATGTATCACCCTGCAGGAGGAGGAGCAGACTCAGTCCTTCTATATGTATACCCTGCAGGAGAGAGCAGACTCATAGCTCCTTCTATATGTATCACCCTGCAAGAGGAGGAGCAGACTCATGGCTCCTTCTATATGTATCACCCTGCAGGAGGAGGAGCAGACTCATAGCTCCTTCTATATGTATCAGCCCCTGGCAAAAGGAGGAGCAGACTCATAGCTCCTTCTATAATGTATCACCCCGCAGGAGGAGGAGGAGCAGAGCTCATAGCTCCTTCTATATGTATCACCCATCAGGGAGGAGGAGCAGACTCTATAGCTCCCTTCTATAATGTATTCACCCTGCTAGGAGGAGGAGCAGCTCATAGCTTCCTTCTATAGTGTATCACCCCGGCAGGAGGGGAGCAGACTCATAGCTCCTTCTATATGTATCACCCCGCAGGAGGAGGAGCAGACTCATAGCTCCTTCTATATGTATCACCCTGCAGGAGGAGGAGCAGACTCATAGCTCCTTCTATATGTATCACCCTGCAGGAGGAGGAGCAGACTCATAGCTCCTTCTATATGTATCACCCTGCAGGAGGAGGAGCAGACTCATAGCTCCTTCTATATGTATCACCATGCAGGAGGAGGAGCAGACTCATAGCTCCTTCTATATGTATCACCCTGCAGGAGGAGGAGCAGACTAATAGATTTATTATAATTTAAGAGAGAATAAAGAAAAAGTAGACTCACTTTATCAGCTCCCTCCATGCTTCTAAGTAATGTTCCAGTAACACCTCTTGGTCGTTGGTTACACAGGCATGAAATGACTCTATCATTTTTCCTATTTCAAATTTTTTTCCTTTGCAATTTTTAATGGAATTCTCAAACACTTGGATGGACATTACATCTCCCTTCAGAGACTCGGCGCCCTCTACCTGCGAGGGAAAAACATGCAATGAAATAAGTATCCATAACACTATATAACTTATACCAGCTGTACATATATAATTATATACAGGAGATACCCAGGTTATACCAGCATGCTCCATATCCCTATATACAAGAAGATGTATAACTTATACCAGCTGTACATATATAATTATATACAGGAGATACCCAGGTTATACCAGCATGCTCCATATCACTATATACAAGAAGATGTATAACTTATACCAGCTGTACATATATATTATATAGAGGAGATACCCAGGTTATACCAGCATGCTCCATATCACTATATACAAGAAGATGTATAACTTATACCAGCTGTACATATATAATTATATACAGGAGATACCCGGGTTATACCAGCATGCTCCATATCACTATATACAGAAGATGTATAACTTATACCAGCTGTACATATATAATTATATACAAGAGATACCCAGGTTATACCAGCATGCTCCATATCACTATATACAGAAGATGTATAACTTATACCAGCTGTACATATATAATTATATACAGGAGATACCCAGGTTATACCAGCATGCTCCATATCACTATATACAGAAGATGTATAACTTATACCAGCTGTACATATATAATTATATACAGGAGATACCCAGGTTATACCAGCATGCTCCATATCACTATATACAAGAAGATGTATAACTTATACCAGCTGTACATTATAATTATATACAGGAGATACCCAGGTTATACCAGCATGCTCCATATCACTATATACAGAAGATGTATAACTTATACCAGCTGTACATTTATAATTATATACAGGAAATACCCAGGTTATACCAGCATGCTCCATATCACTATATACAGAAGATTTATAACTTATACCAGCTGTACATATATAATTATATACAGGAGATACCCAGGTTATACCAGCATGGTCCATATCACTATATACAGAAGATGTATAACTTATACCAGCTATACATATATAATTATATACAGGAGATACCCAGGTTATACAGCATGGTCCATATCACTATATACAGAAGATGTATAACTTATACCAGCTGTACATATATAATTATATACAGGAGATACCCAGGTTATACCAGCATGCTCCATATCACTATATACAAGAAGATGTATAACTTATACCAGCTGTACATATATAATTATATACAGGAGATACCCAGGTTATACCAGCATGCTCCATATCACTATATACAAGAAGATGTATAACTTATACCAGCTGTACATATATATTATATACAGGAGATACCCAGGTTATACCAGCATGCTCCATATCACTATATACAGAAGATGTATAACTTATACCAGCTGTACATATATAATTATATACAGGAGATACCCAGGTTATACCAGCATGCTCCATATCACTATATACAAGAAATGTATAACTTATACCAGCTGTACATATATAATTATATACAGGAGATACCCAGGTTATACCAGCATGCCTCCATATCACTATATACAGAAGATGTATAACTTATACCAGCTGTACATATATAATTATATACAGGAGATACCCAGGTTATACCAGCATGCTCCATATCACTATATACAGAAGATGTATAACTTATACCAGCTGTACATATATAATTATATACAGGAGATACCCAGGTTATACCAGCATGCTCCATATCACTATATACAAGAAGATGTATAACTTATACCAGCTGTACATATATAATTATATACAGGAGATACCCAGGTTATACCAGCATGCTCCATATCACTATATACAAGAAGATGTATAACTTATACCAGCTGTACATATATAATTATATACAGGAGATACCCAGGTTATACCAGCATGCTCCATATCACTATATACAAGAAGATGTATAACTTATACCAGCTGTACATATATAATTATATACAGGAGATACCCAGGTTATACCAGCATGCTCCATATCACTATATACAAGAAGATGTATAACTTATACCAGCTGTACATATATAATTATATAACAGGAGATACCCAGGTTATACCAGCATGCTCCATATCACTATATACAAGAAGATGTATAACTTATACCAGCTGTACATATATAATTATATACAGGAGATACCCAGGTTATACCAGCATGCTCCATATCACTATATACAAGAAGATGTATAACTTATACCAGCTGTACATATATAATTATATACAGGAGATACCCAGGTTATACCAGCATGCTCCATATCACTATATACAAGAAGATGTATAACTTATACCAGCTGTACATATATAATTATATACAGGAGATACCCAGGTTATACCAGCATGCTCCATATCACTATATACAAGAAGATGTATAACTTATACCAGCTGTACATATATAATTATATACAGGAGATACCCAGGTTATACCAGCATGCTCCATATCACTATATACAAGAAGATGTATAACTTATACCAGCTGTACATATATAATTATATACAGGAGATACCCAGGTTATACCAGCATGCTCCATATCACTATATACAAGAAGATGTATAACTTATACCAGCTGTACATATATAATTATATACAGGAGATACCCAGGTTATACCAGCATGCTCCATATCACTATATACAAGAAGATGTATAACTTATACCAGCTGTACATATATAATTATATACAGGAGATACCCAGGTTATACCAGCATGCTCCATATCACTATATACAAGAAGATGTATAACTTATACCAGCTGTACATATATAATTATATACAGGAGATACCCAGGTTATACCAGCATGCTCCATATCACTATATACAGAAGATGTATAACTTATACCAGCTGTACATATATAATTATATACAGGAGATACCCAGGTTATACCAGCATGCTCCATATCACTATATACAGAAGATGTATAACTTATACCAGCTGTACATATATAATTATATACAGGAGATACCCAGGTTATACCAGCATGCTCCATATCACTATATACAGAAGATGTATAACTTATACCAGCTGTACATATATAATTATATACAGGAGATACTCAGGTTATACCAGCATGGTCCATATCACTATATACAAGAAGATGTATAACTTATACCAGCTGTACATATATAATTATATACAGGAGATACCCAGGTTATACCACATGCTCCATATCACTATATACAGAAGATGTATAACCTATACCAGCTGTACAATATAATTATATACAGGAGATACCCAGGTTATACCAGCATGCTCCATATCACTATATACAAGAAAGATGTATAAACTTATACCAGCTGTACATATATAATTATATACAGGAGATTACCCAGGTTATACCAGCATGCTCCATATCACTATATACAAGAAGATGTATAACTTATACCAGCTGTACATATATAATTATATACAGGAGATACCCAGGTTATACCAGCATGCTCCATATCACTATATACGAGAAGATGTATAACTTATACCAGCTGTACATATATAATTATATACAGGAGATACCCAGGTTATACCAGCATGCTCCATATCACTATATACAAGAAGATGTATAACTTATACCAGCTGTACATATATAATTATATACAGGAGATACCCAGGTTATACCAGCATGGTCCATATCACTATATACAAGAAGATGTATAACTTATACCAGCTGTACATATATAATTATATACAGGAGATACCCAGGTTATACCAGCATGCTCCATATCACTATATACAAGAAGATGTATAACTTATACCAGCTGTACATATATAATTATATACAGGAGATACCCAGGTTATACCAGCATGCTCCATATCACTATATACAGAAGATGTATAACTTATACCAGCTGTACATATATAATTATATACAGGAGATACCCAGGTTATACCAGCATGCTCCATATCACTATATACAAGAAGATGTATAACTTATACCAGCTGTACATATATAATTATATACAGGAGATACCCAGGTTATACCAGCATGCCTCCATATCACTATATACAAGAAGATGTATAACTTATACCAGCTGTACATATATAATTATATACAGGAGATACCCAGGTTATACCAGCATGCTCCATATCACTATATACAAGAAGATGTATAACTTATACCAGCTGTACATATATAATTATATACAGGAGATACCCAGGTTATACCAGCATGGTCCATATCACTATATACAAGAGATGTATAACTTATACCAGCTGTACATATATAATTATATACAGGAGATACCCAGGTTATACCAGCATGCTCCATATCACTATATACAAGAAGATGTATAACTTATACCAGCTGTACATATATAATTATATACAGGAGATACCCAGGTTATACCAGCATGCTCCATATCACTATATACAGAAGATGTATAACTTATACCAGCTGTACATATATAATTATATACAGGAGATACCCAGGTTATACCAGCATGCTCCATATCACTATATACAAGAAGATGTATAACTTATACCAGCTGTACATATATAATTATATACAGGAGATACCCAGGTTATACCAGCATGGTCCATATCACTAATACAAGAAGATGTATAACTTATACCAGCTGTACATATATAATTATATACAGGAGATACCCAGGTTATACCAGCATGCTCCATTTCACTATATACAAAGATGTATAACTTATACCAGCTGTACATATATAATTATATACAGGAGATACCCAGGTTATACCAACATGCTCCATATCACTATATACAGACGATGTATAACCTATACCAGCTGTACATATATAATTATATACAGGAGATACCCAGGTTATACCAGCATGCTCCATATCACTATATACAAGAAGATGTATAACTTATACCAGCTGTACATATATATTATATAGAGGAGATACCCAGGTTATACCAGCATGGTCCATATCACTGTATACGAGAAGATATATAACTTATACCAGCTGTACATATATAATTATATACAGGAGATACCCAGGTTATACCAGCATGCTCCATATCACTATATACAGAAGATGTATAACTTATACCAGCTGTACATATATAATTATATACAGGAGATACCCAGGTTATACCAGCATGCTCCATATCACTATATACAAGAAGATTATAACTTATACCAGCTGTACATATATAATTATATACAGGAGATACCCAGGTTATACCAGCATGGTCCATATCACTATATACAAGAAGATGTATAACTTATACCAAGCTGTACATATATAATTATATACAGGAGATACCCAGGTTATACCAGCATGCTCCATATCACTATATACAGAAGATGTATAACTTATACCAGCTGTACATATATAATTATATACAGGGGATACCGCAGGTATACCAGCATGCTCCATATCACTATATACAGAAATGTATAACTTATACCAGCTGTACATATTAATTATATACAGGAGATACCCAGGTTATACCAGCAATGCCCATATCACTATATACAAGAAGATGTATAACTTATACCAGCTGTACATATATAATTATATACAGGAGATACCCAGGTTATACCAGCATGCTCCATATCACTATATACAAGAAGATGTATAACTTATACCAGCTGTACATATATAATTATATACAGGAGATACCCAGGTTATACCAGCATGCTCCATATCACTATATACAGAAGATGTATAACTTATACCAGCTGTACATATATAATTATATACAGGAGATACCCAGGTAATACCAGCATGGTCCATATCACTATATACAAGAAGATGTATAACTTATACCAGCTGTACATATATAATTATATACAGGAGATACCCAGGTTATACCAGCATGCTCCATATCACTATATACAAGAAGATGTATAACTTATACCAGCTGTACATATATAATTATATACAGGAGATACCCAGGTTATACCAGCATGCTCCATATCACTATATACAAGAAGATGTATAACTTATACCAGCTGTACATATATAATTATATACAGGAGATACCCAGGTTATACCAGCATGCTCCATATCACTATATACAAGAAGATGTATAACTTATACCAGCTGTACATATATAATTATATACAGGAGATACCCAGGTTATACCAGCATGCTCCATATCACTATATACAAGAAGATGTATAACTTATACCAGCTGTACATATATAATTATATACAGGAGATACCCAGGTTATACCAGCATGCTCCATATCACTATATACAAGAAGATGTATAACTTATACCAGCTGTACTATATACCAGCTGTACATATATAATTATATACAGGAGATACCCAGGTTATACCAGCATGCTCCATATCACTATATACAAGAAGATGTATAACTTATACCAGCTGTACATATATAATTATATACAGGAGATACCCAGGTTATACCAGCATGCTCCATATCACTATATACAAGAAGATGTATAACTTATACCAGCTGTACATATATAATTATATACAGGAGATACCCAGGTATACCAGCTATACATATATAATTATTATATACAGGAGATACCCAGGTTATACCAGCATGCTCCATATCACTATATACAAGAAGATGTATAACTTATACCAGCTGTACATATATAATTATATACAGGAGATACCCAGGTTATACCAGCATGCTCCATATCACTATATACAAGAAGATGTATAACTTATACCAGCTGTACATATATATAATTATATACAGGAGATACCCAGGTTATACCAGCATGCTCCATATCACTATATACAAGAAGATGTATAACTTATACCAGCTGTACATATATAATTATATACAGGAGATACCCAGGTTATACCAGCATGCTCCATATCACTATATACAAGAAGATGTATAACTTATACCAGCTGTACATATATAATTATATACAGGAGATACCCAGGTTATACCAGCATGTACAGTATATATATTATATACAGGAGATACCCAGGTTATACCAGCATGCTCCATATCACTATATACAAGAAGATGTATAACTTATACCAGCTGTACATATATAATTATATACAGGAGATACCCAGGTTATACCAGCATGCTCCATATCACTATATACAAGAAGATGTATAACTTATACCAGCTGTACATATATAATTATATACAGGAGATACCCAGGTTATACCAGCATGCTCCATATCACTATATACAGAAGATGTATAACTTATACCAGCTGTACATATATGTATACAGTACTGTTATACCAGCTGTACATATATAATTATATACAGGAGATACCCAGGTTATACCAGCATGCTCCATATCACTATATACAAGAAGATGTATAACTTATACCAGCTGTACATATATAATTATATACAGGAGATACCCAGGTTATACCAGCATGCTCCATATCACTATATACAAGAAGATGTATAACTTATACCAGCTGTACATATATAATTATATACAGGAGATACCCAGGTTATACCAGCATGCTCCATATCACTATATACAAGAAGATGTATAACTTATACCAGCTGTACATATATAATTATATACAGGAGATTACCCAGGTTATACCAGCCATGTCCATATCACTTATACAGAAGATGTATAACTTATACCAGCTGTACATATATAATTATATACAGGAGATACCCAGGTTATACCAGCATGGTCGCATATCACTATATACAAGAAGATGTATAACTTATACCAAGCTGTACATATATAATTATATAACAGGAGATACCCAGGTTATACCAGCATGCTCCATATCACTATATACAAGAGATGTATAACTTATTACCAGCTGTACATATATAATATATACAGGAGATACCCCAGGTTATACCAGCATGCTCCATATCACTATATACAAGAAGATGTATAACTTATACAGCTGTACATATATAATTATATACAGGAGATACCCAGGTTATACCAGCATGCTCCATAATCACTATATACAAGAAGATGTATAACTTTATACCAGCTGTACATATATAATTATATACAGGAGATTACCCAGGTTATACCAGCATGCTCCATATCACTATATACAAGAAGATGTATAACTTATACCAGCTGTACATATATAATTATATACAGGAGATACCCAGGTATACAGATATATAAATTATATACAGGAGATACCCAGGTTATACCAGCATGCTCCATATCACTATATACAAGAAGATGTATAACTTATACCAGCTGTACATATATAATTATATACAGGAGATACCCAGGTTATACCAGCATGCTCCATATCACTATATACAAGAAGATGTATAACTTATACCAGCTGTACATATATAATTATATACAGGAGATACCCAGGTTATACCAGCATGCTCCATATCACTATATACAAGAAGATGTATAACTTATACCAGCTGTACATATATAATAATATATACAGGAGATACCCAGGTTATACCAGCATGCTCCATATCACTATATACAAGAAGATGTATAACTTATACCAGCTGTACATATATAATTATATACAGGAGATACCCAGGTTATACCAGCATGCTCCATATCACTATATACAAGAAGATGTATAACTTATACCAGCTGTACATATATAATTATATACAGGAGATACCCAGGTTATACCAGCATGGCTCCATATCACTATATACAAGAAGATGTATAACTTATACCAGCTGTACATATATAATTATATACAGGAGATACCCAGGTTATACCAGCAATGCTCCATATCACTATATACAAGAAGATGTATAACTTATACCAGCTGTACATATATAATTATATACAGGAGATACCCAGGTTATACCAGCATGCTCCATATCACTATATACAAGAAGATGTATAACTTATACCAGCTGTACATATATAATTATATACAGGAGATACCCAGGTTATACCAGCATGCTCCATATCACTATATACAAGAAGATGTATAACTTATACCAGCTGTACATATTAATTTATATACAGGAGATACCCAGGTTATACCAGCATGCTCCATATCACTATATACAGAAGATGTATAACTTATACCAGCTGTACATATATAATTATATACAGGAGATACCCAGGTTATACAGCATGCTCCATATCACTATATACGAAGAAGATGTATAACTTATACCAGCTGTACATATATAATTATATACAGGAGATACCCAGGTTATACCAGCATGCTCCATATCACTATATACAAGAAGATGTATAACTTATACCAGCTGTACATATATAATTATATACAGGAGATACCCAGGTTATACCAGCATGCTCCATATCACTATATACAAGAAGATGTATAACTTATACCAGCTGTACATATATAATTATATACAGGAGATACCCAGGTTATACCAGCATGCTCCATATCACTATATACAAGAAGATGTATAACTTATACCAGCTGTACATATATAATTATATACAGGAGATACCCAGGTATACCAGCATGCTCCATATCACTATATACAGACGATGTATAACTTATACCAGCTGTACATATATAATTATATACAGGAGATACCCAGGTTATACCAGCATGCTCCATATCACTATATACAAGAAGATATATAACTTATACCAGCTGTACATATATAATTATATACAGGAGATACCCAGGTTATACCAGCATGCTCCATATCTCTGTATAAACAAGATGTATAACTTATACCAGCTTACATATAATTATATACAGGAGATACCCAGGTTATACCAGCTGTACATATATAATTATATACAGGAGATACCCAGGTAATAACAGCTGTACATATATAACTATATAACAGAAGATTACCAGTTATACCAGCTGTACATATATAATTATATACAGGAGATACCCAGGTTATACCAGCATGCTCCATATCACTATATACAAGAAGATGTATAACTTATACCAGCTGTACATATATAATTATATACAGGAGATACCCAGGTTATACCAGCATGCTCCATATCACTATATACAAGAAGATGTATAACTTATACCAGCTGTACATATATAATTATATACAGGAGATACCCAGGTTATACCAGCATGCTCCATATCACTATATACAAGAAGATGTATAACTTATACCAGCTGTACATATATAATTATATACAGGAGATACCCAGGTTATACCAGCATGCTCCATATCACTATATACAAGAAGATGTATAACTTATACCAGCTGTACATATATAATTATATACAGGAGATACCCAGGTTATACCAGCATGCTCCATATCACTATATACAAGAAGATGTATAACTTATACCAGCTGTACATATATAATTATATACAGGAGATACCCAGGTTATACCAGCATGCTCCATATCACTATATACAAGAAGATGTATAACTTATACCAGCTGTACATATATAATTATATATACAGGAGATACCCAGGTTATACCAGCATGCTCCATATCACTATATACAAGAAGATGTATAACTTATACCAGCTGTACATATATAATTATATACAGGAGATACCCAGGTTATACCAGCATGCTCCATATCACTATATACAGAAGATGTATAACTTATACCAGCTGTACATATATAATTATATACAGGAGATACCCAGGTTATACCAGCATGCTCCATATCACTATATACAAGAAGATGTATAACTTATACCAGCTGTACATATATAATTATATACAGGAGATACCCAGGTTATACCAGCATGCTCCATATCACTATATACAAGAAGATGTATAACTTATACCAGCTGTACATATATAATTATATACAGGAGATACCATATATACCAGCTGTACATATATAATTATATACAGGAGATACCCAGGTTATACCAGCATGCTCCATATCACTATATACAAGAAGATGTATAACTTATACCAGCTGTACATATATAATTATATACAGGAGATACCCAGGTTATACCAGCATGCTCCATATCACTATATACAAGAAGATGTATAACTTATACCAGCTGTACATATATAATTATATACAGGAGATACCCAGGTTATACCAGCATGCTCCATATCACTATATACAAGAAGATGTATAACTTATACCAGCTGTACATATATAATTATATACAGGGAGATACCCAGGTTATATATACCCAGCATGCTCCATATCACTATATACAGAAGATGTATAACTTATACCAGCTGTACATATATAATTATATACAGGAGATACCCAGGTTATACCAGCATGCTCCATATCACTATATATACAAGAAGATGTATAACTTATACCAGCTGTACATATATAATTATATACAGGAGATACCCATACCAGCTGTACATATATAATTATATACAGGAGATACCCAGGTTATACCAGCATGCTCCATATCACTATATACAGAAGATGTATAACTTATACCAGCTGTACATATATAATTATATACAGGAGATACCCAGGTTATACCAGCATGCTCCATATCACTATATACAGAAGATGTATAACTTATACCAGCTGTACATATATAATTATATACAGGAGATACCCAGGTTATACCAGCATGCTCCATATCACTATATACAAGAAGATGTATAACTTATACCAGCTGTACATATATAATTATATACAGGAGATACCCAGGTTATACCAGCATGCTCCATATCACTATATACAAGAAGATGTATAACTTATACCAGCTGTACATATATAATTATATACAGGAGATACCCAGGTTATACCAGCATGCTCCATATCACTATATACAAGAAGATGTATAACTTATACCAGCTGTACATATATAATTATATACAGGAGATACCCAGGTTATACCAGCATGCTCCATATCACTATATACAGAAGATGTATAACTTATACCAGCTGTACATATAATTATTATATACAGGAGATACCCAGGTTATACCAGCATGCTCCATATCACTATATACAAGAAGATGTATAACTTATACCAGCTGTACATATATAATTATATACAGGAGATACCCAGGTTATACCAGCATGCTCCATATCACTATATACAAGAAGATGTATAACTTATACCAGCTGTACATATATAATTATATACAGGAGATACCCAGGTTATACCAGCATG
>ONZH01005356.1:0-30666 GCA_900303285.1 Rhinella marina | reverse complement strand
CAAGAATATAACTATATAATACTGCCTCCTATGTACAAGAATATAACTACTGTAATACTGCTCCTATGTACAAGAATATAACTACTATAATACTGCTCCTATGTACAAGAATATAACTACTATAATACTGCCTCCTATGTACAAGAATATAACTACTGTAATACTGCTCCTATGTACAAGAATATAACTGCTATAATACTGCTTCTATGTACAAGAATATAACTACTATAAAACTGCTCCTATGTAAAAGAATATAACTACTATAATACTGCTCCTATGCAGAAGAATATAACTGCTATAATACTGTTCCTATGTACAAGAACATAACTACTATAATACTGCTCCTATTTACAAGAATATAACTGCTATAATACTCCTTTGTACAAGAATATAACTGCTATAATACTGCTCCTATGTACATGTATATAACTACTATAATACTGCTCCTATGTACAAGAATAAAACTACTATAATACTGCTCATATGTACAAGAATATAACTGCTAGAATACTGCTTTTTTGTACAAGAGTATAGCTACTGTAATACTGCTCCTATGTACAAGAATATAACTGCTATAATACCGCTCCTATGTACAAGAATATAACTACTATGAAACTGCTCCTATGTACAAGAATATAACTACTATAATACTGCTCCTATGTACAAGAATATAACTGCTATAATACTGTTCCTATGTACAAGAATATAACTACTATAATACTGCTCCTATGTACAAGAATATAACTGCTATAATACTGCTCCTATGTACAAGTATATAACTACTATAATACTGATCCTATGTACAAGAATATAACTGCTATAATACTGCTCCTTTGTACAAGAATATAGCTACTATAATACTGCTCCTGTGTACAAGTATATAACTACTATAATACTGCTCCTATGAACAAGAATATAACTACTATAATACTACCTCCTACGTACAAGAATATAACTACTATAATACTGCTCCTATGTACATGAACATAACTACTATAATACTGCTCCTATGTACAAAAATATAACTACTATAATACTACCTCCTATGTACAAGAATATAACTGCTATAATACCGCTCCTATGTACAAGAATATAACTGCTATAATACCGCTCCTATGTACAAGAATATAACTACTATATAACTGCTCCTATGTACAAGAATATAACTACTATAATACTACTCCTATGTACAGGAATATAACTGCTATAATACTGTTCCTATGTACAAGAATATAACTACTATAATACTGCTCCTATGTACAAGAATATAACTGCTATAATACTGCTCCTTTGTACAAGAATATAACTACTATAATACTGCTCTTATGTACAAGAATATAACTACTATAATACTTCTCCTATGTATAAGAATATAACTACTATAATACTGCTCCTATGTACAAGAATATAACTACTATAATACTGCTCCTATGTACAAGAATATAACTACTATAATACTGGCTCCTATGTACAAGAATATAAACTACTATAATATTGCTCCTATGTACAAGAATATAACTACTATAATACTGCTCCTATGTACAAGTATATAACTACTATAATACTGCTCCTTTGTACAGAAATAACTACTTAATACTGCTTCTATGTACAGAATATAACTACTATAAATACTGTTCCTACGTACAAGAATATAACTTACTATAATACTGCTCCTATGTACAATGAATATAACTACTATAATACTGCTCCTATGTAACAAGAATATAACTTACTATAATACTGCTCCTATTACAAGAATATAACTACTATAATACTGCTCCTATGTGCAAGAATATAACTACTATAATACTGCTCCTATGTACAAGAATAGAACTACTATAATACTGCTCCTATGTACAAGAATATAACTACTATAATACTGCTCCTATGTACAAGAATATAACTACTATAATACTACCTCCTATGTACAAGAATAGAACTACTATAATACTGCTCATGTACAAGAATATAACTGCTATAATAATGCTCCTTTGTACAAGAATATAACTACTATAATACTACTCCTATGTACAAGAATATAACTACTATAATACTGCTGCTATGTACAAGAATATAACTAGTACAATACTGCTCCTATGTACAAGAATATAACTACTATAATACTACCTCCTATGTACAAGAATATAAAACTATAATACTGCTCCTCTGAACAAGAATATAACTACTATAATACTACCTCCTATGTACAAGAATATAACTACTATAACACTGCTCCTATGTACATGAATATAACTACTATAATACTGCTCCTTTGTACAAGAATATAACTGCTATAATACTGCTCCTATGTACAAGTATATAACTACTATAATACTGCTCCTATGTACAAGAATATAACTACTATAATACTGCTCATATGTACAAGAATATACCTGCTATAATACTGCTCCTTTGTACAAGAATATAGCTACTGTAATACTGCTCCTATGTACAAGAATATAACTGCTATAATACCGCTCCTATGTACAAGAATATAACTACTATAAAACTGCTCCTATGTACAAGAATATAACTACTATAATACTACTCCTATGTACAAGAATATAACTGCTATAATACTGTTCCTATGTACAAGAATATAACTACTATAATACTGCTCCTATGTACAAGAATATAACTGCTATAATACTGCTCTTTTGTACAAGAAAATAGCTATTATAATACTGCTCCTATGTACAAGTATATAGCTACTATAATACTGCTCCTATGTACAAGAATAAAACTACTATAATACTGCTCATATGTACAAGAATATAACTGCTATAATACTGCTCCTTTTTACAAGAATATAGCTACTGTAATACTGCTCCTATGTACAAGAATATAACTGCTATAATACCGCTCCTATGTACAAGAATATAACTACTATATAACTGCTTCTATGTACAAGAATAAAACTACTATAATACTACTCCTATGTACAGGAATATAACTGCTATAATACTGTTCCTATGTACAAGAATATAACTACTATAATACTGCTCCTATGTACAAGAATATAACTGCTATAATACTGCTCCTTTGTACAAGAAAATAGCTATTATAATACTGCTCCTATGTACAAGAATAAAACTACTATAATACTGCTCATATGTACAAGAATATAACTGCTATAATACTGCTCCTTTGTACAAGAATATAGCTACTGTAATACTGCTCCTATGTACAAGAATATAACTGCTATAATACCGCTCCTATATACAAGAATATAACTACTATAAAACTGCTCTTATGTACAAGAATATAACTACTATAATACTGTTCCTATGTACAAGAATATAACTACTATAATACTGCTCCTATGTACAAGAATATAACTACTATAATACTACCTCCTATGTACAAGAATATAACTACTTTAATACTGCTCCTATGTGCATGAATATAACTACTATAATACTACTCCTATGTACAAAAATATAACTACTATAATACTGCTCCTATGTACAAGAATATAACTACTATAATACTGCTCCTATGTACAAGATATAACTTACTATAATACTACCTCCTATGTACAAGAATATAAATACTATAATACTTGCTCCTATGTACAAGAATATAATCTACTATATACTGCTTGCCTATGTACAAGAATATAACTACTATAAATACTGCTCCTATGTATAAGAATATAACTACTATAATACTGCTCCTATGTACAAGAATATAACTACTATAATACTGCTCCTATGTACAAGAATATAACTACTATAATACTGCTCCTATGTACATGTATATAACTACTATATTACTGCTCCTATGTGCAAGAATATAACTACTATAACACTGCTCCTATGTACAAGAATATAACTACTATAATACTGCTCCTATGTACAAGAATATAACTACTTTAATACTGCTCCTATGTACAAGAATATAACTACTATAATACTGCTCCTATATACAAGAATATAACTGCTATAATACTGCTCATGTACAAGAATATAACTGCTATAATAATGCTCCTATGTACAAGAATATAACTACTATAATACTGCTCCTATGTACAAAAATATAATTACTATAACACTGCTGCTATGAACAAGAATAAACTAGTACAATACCGATCCTATGTACAAGAATATAACTACTATAATACTGCTCCTATGTACAAGAATATAACTACTATAATACTACCTCCTATGTACAAGAATATAACTATTATAATACTGCTCCTATGTACAAGAATATAACTACTATAATACTACCTGCTATGTACAAGAATATAACTACTATAATACTGCCTCCTATGTAGAAGAATATAACTTCTATAATACTGCTCCTATGTACAAGAATATAACTAGTACAATACTGCTCCTATGTACAAGAATATAACTACTATAATACTTCTCCTATGTACAAGAATATAACTACTATAATACTACCTCCTATGTACAAGAATATAACTACTATAATACTGCTCCTATGTACAAGAATATAACTACTATAATACTGCTCCTATGTACAAGAATATAACTACTATAATACTGCTCCTATGTACAAGAATATAACTACTATAATACTGCTCCTATGTATAAGAATATAACTACTATAATACTGCTCCTATGTACAAGAATATAACTACTATAATACTGCCCTCTTTGTACAAGAATATAACTACTATAATACTGCTCCTATGTACAAGAATATAACTACATTAATAGTACCCAATACTGCTACTATGTATAACAATATAATACCATAATGCTGTCCCATGTTCAAGAATAGTTCTAGTTTTATACTGCCTTCTAATTTAATTTATTATAGACCATTTACGTTGTTTTAATGTATTTATTAATAAACCATTATCAGTGCAGCATAAATTAGACAAGTACAAATATTATAATAATACAATAAAAGGTACAAGTTGTAGCATCACAATGGTTGATATCGCTCCCTTTTGGCGCTGAGTGAATACACTGGGCTTTATGTAGATGACACATGTTATTGGGAGGAATCTAATTTATTGGATAATTAGACACATTTTGCCTTATGTATAATGCATCCCATTGACTTTGATGTGATTCCTGCTCCATGTAGGCGTGCCTTAGTTACATAGAGGAAGATGAGTTGTTAGGCCTCTTTCACACGAGCGTCGCGGATTTGTTCAGGATGCGTTGCGGATGCGTTGCGTTAAAAACGCGCGGATTGCATGCGGATGCAATGCGTTGCGTTGCGTTTTTAACGCACCCCCATTCATTTCTATGGAGCCTGGGCTGCGTGAAAAACGCAGAATATAGAACATGCTGCGTTTTTCACGCAACGCAGAAGTGATGCGTGAAAAAAAACGCTCATGTGAAAAGCCCCATTAAAATGAATGGGTCAGGATTCAGTGCGGGTGCAATGCGTTCGCATCACGCATTGCACCCGCGCGGAAATCTCGCCCGTGTGAAAGGGGCCTTAGCAGGAGAACACGGGCAGTGACAAGTACTGTGTGTCGTTCGGCATCCTGGCTGTACAGTGTAGCAGGTGAGACCGCGATTGACTCCAGGGATCTCTTGTGATTACTTCTCAATCCAGATAAAAGGCTCTTCATGACTTCAAGTGGCAGGTCTATTAATATATCCAGGTGATAACAAGTCAGGTGCCAAGGACCTTGGGAAGAAACCTAACGAGACGTAAGAATGTGTTATTTCTCGGAAAGTATTGCAAATCAATAAAATTTCACAGGTTATTCTATCAAGTCTAGTTTTGTCGGCTTTGCATCATTGCTTGACATTAGAACTGTCCCTGGGCTGGCCCATTTATGCCTTTGCCTTTGCTGAGCAACTTTTAGTCTATAGGGTATTTGCCAATTGAATTGTTTGGTATTTTTTGTATTGATTATAAATAAAGTTTATTTATTAAAAATAATATAAAATAAATTAATATCCGCATACACAAGGCCAACATTAGTCAATAATTGGCTACAAAATATGACCTCTAATAGTAAAGGAAATATAGTTGTACACAAAAGTGGCTGACATTAAATATAAGGCATATCACTCAACCTTTTGGATGGTCACTTTTCATAAATCTCTATTCTTTATTTAATATAATCTTCCATTTACACATCGGCACTTAGACTTGTTTAAGGTACACATTGCAATGAAACATAAAATAATAATACACAATTTCTCTGGTAATATGGTAATTGTTTTTTTGCAAAAAAAAGGGTCATTGTTATGAAGAGGATATGAATCTGCTGTGCCACTTGAACATATTTGGTTTGGGGCTACTCCTAAGGACTTCGCAAGGCTGTACAGAGCTCTAGACTCTGCTGCAGGGAAACCACCAGGCTGCTACCCCTTGGAGTAGTCTCTGTTTATGTGGTGGCTGACTCACGGGGATCAAGAGACACTTCTGAGGAGCACTGAGGGATCCAGCAAAACCATAGTCAGTAACAGGCCGAGGTCAGGGCAGGCAGGGTATATGCAATCTGATAAACAGTCAGGACAAGGTTCAGCTGAGGTTCAGTATGAGGAACAGGCAGGGGTCTGGTCAGGCACTGAAGGATCAAATTAAGAAAACAGGAAAAGTCAGTCCATGGGCAGACAAACATAAAAACAGCACGCCTTTTTAGGAGACTAGCGAACCAGAACCTGTTGCTCCAGCACCCTCCCACAGAAAAAGGTTGGCTGCACTGGCCCTTTAAGAACACATTTACACCCTACGGACATTAAGAGACATTGCCAACCAGAAAAAGGCCACAGTCTATTTACGAGAAACAGAGAGCTTCTCCGTTGACCGGTCAATCGAGGAGAGGGAGGCTGGCAGGTCCAGGAACCAGGGAGAGGGAGAGCAGGTGAGAATAGCAGCATCTGTGCCCACTGGGGAGAGCCAAAACAGCAGTCATTTTAGGGCTAAAGAGGAAATTTGGGAAAGGTACAGACATTTATTCAAAGGAGGAACTCTTGAAAAGTATGATATGGGACTACATACACATGGCCTCTAGTAATAATGGACAACATCTAAAGATCTATACAAAAATGGCTTCCATTAATTATTATAGTGTTCCCTCAAAAATACATCTGCCTTTATTACACAAATAGGATGTGCAGTGTGCCGCCCCCAGGGCCGATCGTGTCCTAGGTTTTTAGGAATTGCCGAGTGGTGTCATGCAGCCTTAATAGTTTCTGTGTGTGTCATGGTGCTCCTACCTGGATACCGTCGATCCCCAGGGTTAGGCTCCTGAGCAATAAATGGGAGAGTTGTAGTAGGTGAAGAATAAGTCAAGGACAGACTTGGTGAAAGTTCAACAGCTTTTCTTGAATAAACTTGCATCCAGACAATATTCGGTCTTTCTCTTTGTTCCAGCAGGTTTTGGAATAAACTGGCAGGCAAACTTGGATACCTTACCTTACCCTTCTCTGCTATGCTAGACTCTGGCTTCAGTCTGGTAGCTGGACTTTATGATTGTTTTTGAGTGGGGTGCCTTTGGCTGTTGCCCCCCTTGGAATACTCTGTATCTGTAAGGAGTCAAAGTGCACTATGAGCTGCTTTGCCTAGGAGACTCCTGCTGCTTGACGGGCCGCCATTCCCCTCACTGCGCCATGACTTGACTAGTCTGCTTCTAACTCTATACAATCCTACAATGACCATAGCTTCCTGTAACCCCTCCCTTGGTAGGAAGCAGGACTAGCACACTTCTGCCCAACAGGGGGATAAATGGAATGGTAAGTTCCATTCTATTTAAAGGTCTCTCTTACTTTTTGCCAGATACACTACCACCTACTGGTGAACCAGGCGCATTACATGAACATAACAGTTTTATAACAATATTATTAATTCACAATGTAAGAGGACCTGGAATAAATACACAGATGACATTATTGGTAGCTATTAGAGACAGTAGCAGGGTGTAGGAATGGTAGTACTGCTCTGGGGTACTACAGATGTTACTCATGTTCCTTACTGCCAGACTTTTTGTGGCACCTGGGCCCAAATCTGCTTTGTTCAAAAGTTCTATGGAAAGCACTTCAAAGGCTCACAATGTTATTGTACTGATTTGGGTATTGCATTTTCCACCATCAGCTATGGAATTCCTTTAATGGTCCATAAGCCCTTCGTTACATTTCCCATATGATGTGTTAATTTCAATGATTAAATTAACTGTGAAGTGGACCACTACTCACATAGAGGTCGGTTTTTAGGGTTTGGTCTTACAGGGGTATCCAGTTATAAAGAGTTCTAACCACTCAACAATTTTTTTTCAGTCCCATAGACTTTCAATGGGGCCAAATGCTCAACCGCCTCTCTGTTCAAGCGGGGGACATGGGAACTCAGTGGTCAGACCTCTACCGATCTAGGAGTGATCACCTATCCAGGAAAACATTAGGCATTATCTCAGTAATAAGGTATGTAGAATATTTTTATAGTAAAGCCAAAGCCTACTCTATGGTGCTTGACATTTACTTGTAGTAAGAATCCATTATAAACTGCAATTAAAATCCTGAGAAAAGATTAACTGGGTGTATGTGGAGTGTGACAACTTGATGCTCGGATCAGTGCCATGCACTTCTTGACAGATGGAGTCACGGTGACAGAGCCAGAGATGTTGAAGAACAAAACTCAGACTGATCAGATGCTTTTCGGAGACAGATGGAGAAACATACGGCCCCCTAGACTAACCAAAGTGTACGGTGACAGAACACACTGTATAATCAAATAATAATGACATAAGGCGCAAAGTAGAATTTATATATATTATTATGTTGATTTTTCTTATAACTGATTACATTATTATTTTTTTTCTTTTTCTTTAAAATATTGTTTAGATTATTTTTTATTTTCTTAGTACATTTCTTTTTTGTTATTATTTTTAACAATTTGATTATTTAGTATTAAAAGTAATAATTATGAAAAAATAAGTATAGTGCTAAAATTTTAAAATAATATAAAAATATTTAAAAGAAAAGGCAGAAAAAAAATAATAATAAATAATCATCATAATACCTCCAGTAAATATTTTTGGGATGCATTTTTATGGCATATTTTTTCTGCACATAAAACATTTCTTTATTTTTACATCCTTCTTCAAACATTTTATTTTATTGCTCTTATAAATTAAAATAAATAAATAATAAAAATAATATAATAATAGTTTTATTTTTCTTTAAAATCTTTGATTATTTTTTTACTCTTATTTTTTTTTTTTATGAAACCATATTTACATTTTTTTAATTGTACTGTATTGGAGTACTGATGAATTCCTATGAATTATTTCATGCATTATGCATTACACGTTTTAAATGCATAGGCAGCTTTTTTCAATACCTCAAGCATCAGGCGTTATCTTAGGTGTTAGGACAGTTCTTAATACCCTTTGTAGTCCCAGGGCTTTCACTTAGGATTGCCATTTCTTTTTGTTGATGCCCTAATCAGGATTCATTCCCTTGTTGATGCCGCGATCGGGATTGATTGCAGAATCAGAAGTGTCTAAGTTGTTCCTCACTTCTGCCATTGCTGTGGGTGACAGTTGTTGGTTACAGCTGCCACTCCCACAACTGGTCATCTGGGCACAAGTCATTGAACACAAAGTCACACATGTATAAAGGGGTCCGCAAGATAGATGACAAGTGTAATCAGGGGCGTAGCTAAAGGCTCATGGGCCCTGGTGCAAGAGTTCAGCTTGCCCCCCCCCCCCCCCCGCGCTGGTGCACCTAGCTTTTCTGCCGGCCAAGTCAAAAATTAACCCCCCCCCTTCCATGCCAAATTCTCACCCTAACCTTTTCCCTCCTAACATTACGTGTATCACTACAGAACATACAGGGTAAGGCTACATTCACACGACCCATTCACTTCAATGAACACTGTGTGCTGTCCGCATCTGTATGTCCATTCCTATTTTTGTCCATTTGCGGACATGGATAGGCATCGTTACAGTGGATCTGCAAAAAAAAAAACGGATGCCATACGGAACATCATCCTTTTTTTGCGGATTCGCAATTTGCAGACTACAAAACACAATGTTCGTGTGAATGTAGCCTAATCCAGTGCCCCATACCTCGTACATCCAGTATAATACAGCGCCCCATACCTCGTACATCCAGTATAATACAGCGCCCCATACCTCTTACATCCAGTATAATACAGCGCCCCATACCTCTTACATCCAGTATAATACAGCGCCTCATACCTCTTACATCCAGTATAATACAGCGCCCCATACCTCTTACATCCAGTATAATACAGCGCCCCCTACCTCTTACATCCAGTATAATACAGCGCCCCATACCTCTTACATCCAGTATAATACAGCGCCCCATACCTCTTACATCCAGTATAATACAGTGCCTCATACCTCTTACATCCAGTATAATACAGCGCCTCATACCTCATACATCCAGTATAATACAGCGCCCCATACCTCTTACATCCAGTATAATACAGCGCCCCCTACCTCTTACATCCAGTATAATACAGCGCCTCATACCTCTTACATCCAGTATAATACAGCGCCCCATACCTCTTACATCCAGTGTATTACAGCGCCTCATACCTCTTACATCCAGTATAATACAGCGCCCCATACCTCTTACATCCAGTGTATTACAGCGCCTCATACCTCTTACATCCAGTATAATACAGCGCCCCATACCTCTTACATCCAGTATAATACAGCCCCCATACCTCTTACATCCAGTATAATACAGCGCCCCATACCTCTTACATCCAGTATAATACAGCGCCCCATACCTCTTACATCCAGTATAATACAGCGCCCCCTACCTCTTACATCCAGTATAATACAGCGCCCCCTACCTCTTACATCCAGTATAATACAGCGCCCCCTACCTCTTACATCCAGTATAATACAGTGCCCCATACCTCTTACATCCAGTATAATACAGCGCCCCATACCTCTTACATCCAGTATAATACAGCGCCCCATACCTCTTACATCCAGTATAATACAGCGCCCCCTACCTCTTACATCCAGTATAATACAGCGCCCCCTACCTCTTACATCCAGTATAATACAGCGCCCCCTACCTCTTACATCCAGTATAATACAGCGCCCCATACCTCTTACATCCAGTATAATACAGCGCCTCATACCTCTTACATCCAGTATAATACAGCGCCTCATACCTCTTACATCCAGTATAATACAGCGCCTCATACCTCATACATCCAGTATAATACAGCGCCCCCATACCTCTTACATCCAGTATAATACAGCGCCCCCTACCTCTTACATCCAGTATAATACAGCGCCCCCTACCTCTTACATCCAGTATAATACAGCGCCCCATACCTCTTACATCCAGTATAATACAGCGCCTCATACCTCTTACATCCAGTATAATACAGCGCCTCATACCTCTTACATCCAGTATAATACAGCGCCCCATACCTCTTACATCCAGTATAATACAGCGCCTCATACCTCTTACATCCAGTATAATACAGCGCCCCATACCTCTTACATCCAGTATAATACAGCGCCTCATACCTCTTACATCCAGTATAATACAGCGCCCCATACCTCTTACATCCAGTATAATACAGCGCCTCATACCTCTTACATCCAGTATAATACAGCGCCCCATACCTCTTACATCCAGTATAATACAGCGCCCCATACCTCTTACATCCAGTATAATACAGCGCCCCATACCTCTTACATCCAGTATAATACAGCGCCTCCATACCTCTTACATCCAGTATAATACAGCGTCCCATACCTCTTACATCCAGTATAATACAGCTCCCCATACCTCTTACATCCAGTATAATACAGCGCCCCATACCTCTTACATCCAGTATAATACAGCGCCCCATACCTCTTACATCCAGTATAATACAGCGCCCCATAACCTCTTACATCCAGTATAATACAGTGCCTCATACCTCTTACATCCAGTATAATACAGTGCCTCATACCTCTTACATCCAGTATAATACAGCGCCCCATACCTCTTACATCCAGTATAATACAGCGCCCCATACCTCTTACATCCAGTATAATACAGCGCCTCATACCTCTTACATCCAGTATAATACAGCGCCCCATACCTCTTACATCCAGTATAATACAGAGCCCCATACCTCTTACATCCAGTATAATACAGCGCCCCATACCTCTTACATCCAGTATAATACAGCGCCTCATACCTCTTACATCCAGTATAATACAGCGCCTCATACCTCTTACATCCAGTATAATACAGCGCCCCATACCTCTTACATCCAGTATAATACAGCGCCTCATACCTCTTACATCTAGTATAATACAGCACACATACCTCTTACATCCAGTATAATACAGCGCCTCATACCTCTTACATCCAGTATAATACAGCGCCCCCTACCTCTTACATCCAGTATAATACAGCGCCCCATACCTCTTACATCCAGTATAATACAGCGCCTCATACCTCTTACATCCAGTATAATACAGCGCCTCATACCTCTTACATCCAGTATAATACAGCGCCCCATACCTCTTACATCCAGTATAATACAGCGCCTCATACCTCTTACATCCAGTATAATACAGCGCCCCATACCTCTTACATCCAGTATAATACAGCGCCTCATACCTCTTACATCCAGTATAATACAGCGCCCCATACCTCTTACATCCAGTATAATACAGCGCCTCATACCTCTTACATCCAGTATAATACAGCGCCCCATACCTCTTACATCCAGTATAATACAGCGCCCCATACCTCTTACATCCAGTATAATACAGCGCCCCATACCTCTTACATCCAGTATAATACAGCGCTCCATACCTCTTACATCCAGTATAATACAGCGTCCCATACCTCTTACATCCAGTATAATACAGCTCCCCATACCTCTTACATCCAGTATAATACAGCGCCCCATACCTCTTACATCCAGTATAATACAGCGCCCCATACCTCTTACATCCAGTATAATACAGCGCCCCATACCTCTTACATCCAGTATAATACAGTGCCTCATACCTCTTACATCCAGTATAATACAGTGCCTCATACCTCTTACATCCAGTATAATACAGCGCCCCATACCTCTTACATCCAGTATAATACAGCGCCCCATACCTCTTACATCCAGTATAATACAGCGCCTCATACCTCTTACATCCAGTATAATACAGCGCCCCATACCTCTTACATCCAGTATAATACAGAGCCCCATACCTCTTACATCCAGTATAATACAGCGCCCCATACCTCTTACATCCAGTATAATACAGCGCCTCATACCTCTTACATCCAGTATAATACAGCGCCTCATACCTCTTACATCCAGTATAATACAGCGCCCCATACCTCTTACATCCAGTATAATACAGCGCCTCATACCTCTTACATCTAGTATAATACAGCACACATACCTCTTACATCCAGTATAATACAGCGCCTCATACCTCTTACATCCAGTATAATACAGCGCCTCATACCTCTTACATCCAGTGACGTCTCCTCGGATGTAGATCTTCTCTTTCCTCATCTTCTCCTTTCAGACCAGGCGCCATTTTCCAGCCATTTCTCATCTCTGCAGTTTGACAGAAAAAAATCTTAGTTTACTACTTTTCCATCATCCTCCCGTCTTCTGGACAAATCATCCTACCACCCCCAGTACTGTGCCAAAAGTACCACACAGATAGTGCCCTTCAATAATTATTGGCACACAGTGTCCTAATATAACTGCGCCCAGCAAATAGTGTCCCTGTCAGTAATAGTGTGAACATAACGTGCCCCAGAAATAACTGTGCTGATACTGTGCCAGGGTGCCCCCCACAGTAATAGTGCCCCCCACAGTAATAGTGCCCCCCACAGTAATAGTGCCCTCCACAGTAATAGTGCCCCCCAAAGTCTCAACTAATAATTCTATGCCAGACTGCACTTGTTAGTAATAGTGCCCCCAACAGTACTAATGTCCCCACTGTGCCCCAGAAGTAATAATGCTTCCAATGTGCCAGTAAGAAGTGCTCCCCACCCATAGATGCCCCCCAATAATGCGCCAGAAGTTCCCCCCTTTGATTCCCCCCCAAAATCATGTGCCAGTAAGAAATGCCCCCATGTGCCAGTAAAAATGGCCCCAGTGCCTGTAAAAAATGCCCCCAGTGCCCCATGTGCCAGTAAAAAATGCCCCAGTGCCAGTAAAATGCTCCCCGTGCCAGTAAAAATCCCCCCAGTGCCCCCATGTGCCAGAAAAATGCCCCAGTGCCAGTAAAAATCCCCCCAGTGCCCCCATGTGCCAGAAAAATGCCCCCAGTGCCAGTAAGAAATGCCCCAAGTGCCAGTAAGAAATGCCCCAGTGCCCCCATGTGCCAGTAAAAATGGCCCCAGTGCCTGTAATAATGCCCCCAGTGCCAGTAAAAAATGCCCCCAGTGCCCCATGTGCCAGTAAAAATGACGTTGTCGCGCAGCCTGAGCTGGCCTCTGATAGGCTGCAGGCCTAGTGCCTGCAGCCTATCAGAGGAACGGGCAGGGGAGACGCCTCTCCCTCCCCTGCCTCGCAGTACAGGCATCTGTATCGCCGTCCCGTGGCCGGCGATACAGATGACTATGGAGATGAGCGCTTCCACAATGGAAGCGCTCATCTCCCTCTGCCCCACCGCCGCCCCCAACTGTCCGCAGGGCCGCGCCACACCTGGCTAATTGGCGGTGCGGCCCTGCAAGTGGCAAGGGGGGCCCTCGGGGCCCCCCTGGCTTAGGGGCCCGGTTGCAACTGCGACTGCTGCGACCCCTATAGCTACGCCACTGAGTGTAATCTGAGAATGGAGGCTCACGTCCCTCATCAGAATGGAGCAGGAGTTGACCATGTATGCTGCCGCACCATATAAGTGGATAGGACTGATGCAGATAGCCAAATACACTACTCAGCCATTTCTGGCATGGGATGAGATGAACGAAATGACAGCGTGCATGCTCGACCACCACTCCATTCTCTCTGAATAGAGAGCCCCTCGATTTTGGCTCAGTTGTCAACATTGTACAGGCATCAAAATCGACAACTCAACAGTTCTAAAAGAATAAAATTAAAGGGGTTCTGCAGTTCTGTAAAACTGATGATCTATCCTCTGGATAGATCATCAGTATCTGATTGGCGGCAGTCCGACACCCGGGACCCCCGCCGATCAGCTGTTTTGCTTCTCAAACAGCTGATCGGCAGGGGTCCCGGGTGTCGGACCACCACCAATCAGATACTGATGATCTATACAGAGTATAGCTTATCAGTTTTACAGAACTGCAGAACCCCTTTAATAAGAAATTTAAATAAGAAATTTGCCAGTACACAAACGTGTGCCAGTGCAGAAAATACAAAAACCATCCTTTTAGTGCCCCCCAGTAGAACTAATGTCCCCATAATGCCCCCCTTATAATGTGTGCCAGTATAAAAATGCCCCTTTTTAGCATAAACAATGACCCCATAGTGCTCCCCCCACCCGTAGTGGCCCAACAGCATTCTGCAAGGAAAAAATAATAAATCAAATACCTCCATGTGGTTGTGTGGTGCAGGACACAGGCCTCTTCCGGTCTTTGTCCTGAGCTGTAGATCACCTAGATCAGGCGACGCCATGATGATGTCATCATCGGAACGTTTGCGCCAACCTTTTATAGGCTACAGGCACTAGACCTGAAGCCTATCAGAGGGAACGGCAGGAAGACACCTGAGGACGGAAATACAGTTGAATATGAAGAGATGAGTGCTTCCACAATGGAAGCGCTCATTGCCCACCGCCTGAGGCAATCCCCTCACTTCGCCTAATTGCCAGTGCGCCCCTGCTCCTCCTCCACGTATTACTACTGCTAATAATAAAAATACCCGTGCTACCCGTACATATTGTGTGCCTCTGCACATTTTTTCGGCGCTAGGCCATGCCTCTAACTCCGCCCAAAACATAACTATACACCTAATTCCACCCAGTCCCCGTACTGCCCCACATAGTAATTATTCCCCAGTTGTGTGTCTCCATTAATATGCCCAGCTGTGCCCCCAGTAATATGCCCAGTTATGTGCCCCAATAATATGCCCACATTGTGCCCCTAGTGATATGCCCAGCTGTGCCCCCAGTAATATGCCCAGTTATGTGCCCCCAGTAATATGTCCAGTTATGTGCCCCCAGTAATATCACCAGCTGTACCCCCAGTAATATGACCAGCTGTGCCTCCCAGTAATATGCCCAAATTGTGCCCCCAGTAATATGCCCAGTTATTACCCCAGTTATATGCCCAGTTATGTGCACCCAGTAATATGCCCAGCTGTGTCCCCAGTAATATGCCCATGTCTGCCCTCAGTAATATGCCCAGTTATGTGCCCCCAGTAATATGATCAGCTGTGCCCCCAGTAATATGCCCACATTGTGCCCCCAGTAATATGCCCAGTTATGTGCCCCCAGTAATATGCCCCCCAGTAATATGCCCACATTATGCCCTAGTAATATGCTCATATTGTGCCCCCAGTAATATGCCCACATTGTGCCCCCCAGTAATATGCCCACATTGTGCCACTTACAGAAAGTAAAAAAAATATACACCATATACATATACTTACCTTCTTCCTAGCAGCAGTAGCAGCAGGACATCAACTGCTCTAGTCTGTGGAGGAGGTGGAGCCTAGGCTGACTGAGGGCCGGCCCCGCACAGACCAGAGGTGTGGAGAGCTGGCGGGGAGGAAGAATAATGAAGCAGAGAGCAGATGCTGGCAACGGCTTTCTGCTTCATTATGCTTCTTGGCTTCCTATGGATGCAGGGACAGCTGCCAGAAAGCGGGACAGCCACTGAAATCTGGGACTGTCACGCTGGATCCGGGATAGTTGGGAGGTATGCCTGCTACTAATATTACTACCACTACTGATAATAATATTAATTACTCCTCATCCACCTATTACTACTACTACTACTAATAATAATAATAATGCTATTATGATGCAGTAATAATAAATGCCATGATGCTAACTTACACTTTGGCTTTTTTATGGCTATTGCTCCTATAGAGTCCCAGTATAGATGTAGTATCTTATTATTTCCAGGTATTAGAAAGAATCCCACAAACTAATGATCCCATAGACGCAGCTCCTCCATGGTGAACGCTCAGAGTCTTGAGAACGGGCGGATTACTGAAGATGTGGACGTCATGCATTCCTTCCCATGCATTTGGCCATAATTGCAGTCATTACCACCGATTTCCGCTTCATTCCTCTCGTCGTTTTCCATTATTTTATTAGCTCGCATGAAGTGCTACCGATCACATTTCAAAGGCTGACACCTCTGGGTCCTGTCACTGACCCCTCTCCATCTAGCGAGAAGACATGACGGAGCGCTGACAGGTGTCAGAGTTTGAACTGTTACATTGTCATTTGTTATCCTAAGGCGACGTGTCAACAAGGAAAAGACACAGCGCTGGAAGAAATTCCTAGTCATTGACTGGGGGGGTACATACTTTCCTAAATGCTAACATTTAAAGATAATTAAGCGACGTGTAATGACTCCAGAAGATGCATGAAAAGGATACAATGTTCTTAGCATTCCGCAGTAATTGGCTTTGTGAGATCATCCCGTGTAACAGAGATGGGTGTGAGACAAAATCAGCACTGTACTTACTGTATGTGCACCTTCAGGCTACTGATACATGAATTAAGTAGTAGTGACATCATCTGCAATTATCAGACTACAAGGAGCGGGTACTTCACACACAACACATATAAATATGAGACGTGCAGCAATACAAAAGGGTTGTAGATTCTCCTTGGCCAATGGGAGTCAGATATAGAAACACTAAACCGAATCAGTCACTGAAAGTTGTGATGGATTATGGATGTCTGAGCTAAAATGAATATGAACTATAGAAACAAAAAAATCAGTGACAGACACAGGATCCAAATAACAGCGACATCTACAGGATCCTAATAACAGTGACACCCAAAGGATCCCCAATAAGAGTGGCATCAAAAGGACCCCAATAAGAATGACACCCACAGGATCCTAATAACAGTGATTTCCACAGGATCCCCCAAAACAGTGACATACACAGGACTCCCAATAACAGTGTCATCCACAGGATACAAATTACAGTGACATCCAAAGGATCCCCAATAAGAGTGGCATCAACAGGACCTCAATAAACAGTGACACCCACGGGATCCCCACATAACCAGTGACATCCACAAGACTCCCGATAACAGTGACATCCACAGGATCCAAAAACAGTGACATCCAAAGGATCCCCAATAAGAATGGCATCAAAAGGACCCCAAAAACAATGACACCCACAGGATCCCAATAACAGTGATATCCACAGCATCCCCCAAAACAGTGACAGCCACAGGATCCCCAAAAACAGTAATATCCACAGGATCCCCAAAAACAGTGATATCCACAGGATCCCCAAAACTAGTGACAGCCACAGGATTCAAATAACAGTGATATCCATAGTACTCCCAATAACAGTGACATCCAAAGAATCCACAAAAACAGTGACACCCACAGGATCCCCCCAAAAAATGACACCCACAGGATCCCAATAACAGTGACATCCACAGGATCCCCAAAAACAGTGACAGCCACAAGATCCCCAATAACAATGACATCCACAGGATCCCTAATAAGAGTGGCATGAACAGGGCCCCAATAACAGTGATATCCACAGGATACCCAAGGACAGTGACATCCACAGGACCCTCAGTAACAGTGACATCCACAGGACCCTCAGTAACAGTGATATCCACAGGATACCCAAGGACAGTGACATCCACAGGACCCTCAGTAACAGTGACATCCACAGGACCCTCAGTAACAGTGATATCCACAGGATACCCACAGGACAGTGACATCCACAGGACCCTCAGTAACAGTGACATCCACAGGACCCTCAGTAACAGTGACATCCACAGGACCCTCAGTAACAGTGATATCCACAGGATACCCAAGGATAGTGACATCCACAGGACCCTCAGTAACAGTGACATCCACAGGACCCTCAGTAACAGTGATATCCACAGGATACCCAAGGACAGTGACATCCACAGGACCCTCAGTAACAGTGACATCCACAGGACCCTCAGTAACAGTGACATCCACAGGACCCTCAGTAACAGTGACATCCACAGGACCCTCAGTAACAGTGACATCCACATGACTCTCAGTAACAGTGACATCCACAGGACTCTCAGTAACAGTGACATCCACAGGACTCTCAGTAACAGTGACATCCACAGGACTCTCAGTAACAGCCCTAGGACCCCCACTGACAGTGTCCCAACAATCTTGACAGCAACAGACTTCTAATAACAGTGACGGTCATAAAAAACAAGGAAAACATACAGTAACAGTACACATGACAATGACATTCACAGATCCTCCTGGGACAACCACAGGATCCCCTACGACAATGAAGGCCACAGACCTTGTGATCGCAATGAGAGCAACAGTCCAAAAGCAACAATCCCCAGCAACAATGACAGCAACAATCCCCTGAAAGTCTATGCCACAAGACCCCCATAAGAGTAAGTTCCAAAGACTCCATAACAGACCATTCTTCTACTTAATACCAAAGGATAGTGATGTCCTTGATATCCTTTGGAGGCCCAGCTGTGTTCCTTCCGGTCAGTATTTGGGTTTTTGGTGGATTCTGGTCCCACTTCCCATAGAAAGAAATATGATGGATAAGACCTATCTCAATCATGTGTTGTGTCAGTGGGGGGGGGGGGGGGATATAGGGTGATCCATGGAACAACTGCCCAAAACAACCAATCAGATTACAGCTCCTATTTATCGCAGGCCCTCATTTCCATGAAAGCTGCAACTTGATTGGTTAGCCGTTTAATAAATATCCCAGAATGTTAATAAGAGGAATTATGAGAGAATAAATCATTTATATACCTGGTTGTCACTATAAGAGCATCATAGTGTAGAGATAACATAGAAAACAAGTCAAAAGATGACAGATTGTCTCATTCATCGCAGACAGGAGCAGCTGTGTCATGAAGGGGGCTCCTGACCATCAATGAATGGGATTTGGAAGTTGGATAATTTCTGGCAGTCTGTAAGGAAACCCATCCAGTCATCTGCCTTCTCCTTGACAAAAAGTGAGCCTGCCACAGCGCCCCTGCCAAGACTACAAACCCTATCAGGGTGACGATACTGAATGTCAAATGTATTACAGTACATTGAAGACGGTAGACTCAATGAAAGAAAATCTAATTAAAGGAGCGGCTTCATTTAGAAAACCTTTTCTGAGTTGACGGGGGGGGGGGGGGGGCAGGTAGTCTCCTGATCAGGTCAAAATTATTGCCAGGACCTGACACAACAGTTCAGTGGCATTCGTAGTGGCTTTCTTCACACCATTGCTCTAAAGGGCTGTGCAGTGACTGGAGGGCGCACCCTTTTTTTTACCCCGGGCAAAATTTTCGGACTAACGTTGGGGCTCCTGTGTAATAGTAGTTGAGGTGCCCGTAATGTTAAAGGGGTATTCTCTTGTCTAGGATATGCCCCCATTGTCTGATAGGTGCGGGTCCCACCGCTGGGACCCGCACCTATATCGAGAACGGAGCCCCCAAACTGAAGGAGGGCGCACTGCGCATGTGCAGCCGCCCTCTATTCATTTCTATGGGGCCGGCAAAAATAGTCGAGCGCTGCCTTGGTTATTTCCGTCGGCTACATAGAAATGAACAGGAGTGGTGGCCGCGTATGCGCAGTGCGCTCCCATTCATTTCTATGGGAGCAGCAGGGGGGCCGCGCCTGGTGGTGGCCGGACCCCGGGAAACCCGGGGTTCTCCAGGCGCAGCGCTCCCCCCTCTGATCTCAGTTCCCACAACTGAAAAATCACAGTTCCCACAATATATAGTGGAAATCTCCCCAGCTGGTTTTGAATGGATTTAAGCAAGTTTGGAAATTATTGTACTCTTTCCTCTCTATCTTTCTCAAGCCTCTTCCTGCAGAATCTATGGCTGGCAATCTCACTTTTGCAATGGTGTACAGGTTTTAAGATAGGACTGGCCAAGTCGTGTCAAAAAGGGTGTGTGTGTGTGAATTGTGTCTTAACAGTATTCCCCTCACTGCAGTAAACCGTAATTAGCTTTGGTAGCAGGATACCTTACTAACTCTAATGATAAGCCATGCAGATTTCTAAAACTTCTTTTCTCTTCTGTAGATCATCCAGAGACTGGTGAATCTCTGCAGCTTTAGTCCAGTCTTGCGAGGAATGGAGTACCTGGAGTTGCCATCTCTACTTGGAACGCTCTAGACTTGGTTGGGGGCAGATCACAAGCTTCCTGTAGGGGTTGTGGCACAGTTGTGAACTCCATCACTTCTATACATACTGAGCAGACAGAGCATACAATGACATTAAATAACTGGGTACTGCTCTGGGGTTCTGTCTATGTCCTTTGTGCACGAGGATCAGCATAATAAAGTCATACGCTCAACAACATGTAGGCCTAGAAATACAACACCTTACACCAAAAGTCAAGGCCTTATACATCTACATTTTTTTTTTTCAAATGACATCATCTCTACTGTTTGGTGGTGATTTTGTGAGATATGACCTCAGGGACTCTTCCTCTAAGAGTGTTAGTATAGATAAGGCATGGCCAACCTGCGGCTCTCCAGCTGTTGTAAAACTATCACCCCCACCATGCCCTGGTATCACCATGCTGGGAGTTGTAGTTTTGCACCAGCTGGAGAGCCTCAGGTTGGCCATCCCTGGTATAGATAAAGTTTATTTCGGAATTAATTTTTCTGAATCGGTTGACCAATTCGGTTCTGCAAGATTTGAAAATGCTATACCTGGCCAGAAAATTTGTGTAGGACACTCTGGGGTCTTCTAGGAGTCATATTTTTTCTCTCTTGCCTCTCATTTTATTAACTTATTTGTTATTTTTTTTAAGAATTTTTTTTCTCTCTCATGCCCAAATCGAATCACCAAAAGTTTAGATTTGGATGCAACTAAAATTTGTACAAATTTGGGTCAAATCTGCACACTACACGTCTCTGCACAGTCCCTGGTCGAAGGAACCCTCTTCATTGGGAATCCCGATGGATGTGCCTCTACCGAACAGGAAATGAGGCAATATCCTAGCAATAGGAAACAGTAACATTTTATAGGTGAAGTAACAGTAGATTCTATTGCCCCCTGTCTTATAGTGCCATTGGGCAGCTGCCTTTCCATGGGTTCGGCATCAAGTGTGGGGTGCAAGCTTCAGGGGCAGATGCCGTCACCTGCAGTGGAGCCCCCTTTAGTAAGCACAGGTCACGACGCCTAAGGCCAAGCCCGTATGTAGTGAACTTCCTCATGTATGATCACATATTTATCCATGCAGCTATATCTATCCTATGAGCTGACAGCAGCATTTCCTTCACTATCTACAGCGTCCCACGTTTTTCCTGTGTTTTCAGTGCCAGCGAGTTGGAAGCTCCATCTCTATGTTCATGGGATATCCTATGTTATCTGCCATTCCTTAGGGTTCGACCACACGGTCAGGTTTCTGCATGCAGTTTTGGAAGCAAGAATCAGGAGCGGATCATGAAGGGAAGCATATAAGGACAGCAAGAAACCTGACCATGTGGCCGTACAGTGTACACTTACTGTATCTATGGATGTACACACTCTATATTGCCCTACTGAATCTCATTAAGATACTGTGTGTCCGCTGTTCTCGTGCTATACAGGGTTAATCTCTAATCTTTTTCCTCTCATATTCGATTGAACCTTGCGGTTCCTGTGATTAACACGACACGCCAAAGCAGTTCCTGTGGTATTTGCTCATAAATGAATTTGGCAGAGGTTCAATAGTCAGTCAAAGCTGCACTGTTTGCTTAATGTGTCCTAAAATGCACCGTCACCTTAAACGCTGGCCCGGGCAGGAACACACAGCGAGCTACAAAGCCGACGTACAATGAAATCATTCCTTCCAGAAACAGCACCTCTTTTGTTTATAGGCGGCCTAGGGTATTGCAGCTCAGCCTCATTCATCGGAATAGCGCTCTACGGCTACACTATTGAGTGACATTTTGGCAGCAAAAACTGTGAATTTTGTACAAAATGCAGGAAGAGAGAAAATGAAATCCAATGTTTACCAAAAAAAAAAAAAAAGCTAAGTTCTGTTACAACCATATAGTAATGTATCATAACACTAATAAACTAATTTGCTACAAAATAACATTCTGTATCACACAATGACATTTTATGACATTCTATTTTGTGTCACACAATTGTGTTCACAAATGCAGGGGTGCACCTAGCCTTTCTGCTGCCTGAGGCTAAAACTGAATCGGCGCCCCTCTTCCCCAATGCCAATTTCTTAACCTAACCCCTTCCCTTCGGCCCATGGCCCTTTGGCTGCCCCTCTCTTGCCCCTACCTGGTGCTGCCTGAGGTGATTGCCTCACCTCGCCTCATTGGTGGTGCACCCCTGCACAAATGTGTCAGACAAAGAGAGAACCTGAACTCCACCTAATAGGTAAGCAGTAGTTGGGATGGCACTATCGAGGGCACCTGCAGTCAATATGATTGGGGGTACCAGTGGTTTGCACCATGAGGGACATTTTTGGCAGGATCTCTGTCACTCTTGAGTCTTCAGCAGCATGCTTTGCCTTACTTTCTTTAGAAAGGGTTCAAAGGGAGGAGGTTCCATATTGGATGGTGTGGAATCATGATCTGATTGGTGCCAACATTGGCAGCTCCAATGCCAGCCAATCGCTGTGCCAGAATGGCAGCACAACCTCCCTATTTTCGGTGGGTTTCAGTTGCAATTCCCAATTTAGTTCCTGGTCAAATGCCACCACACCACCACACATCAATCTTTCCCCGTAAGACCCATCTACTAGGGTTCCCTTGAGATGGATCCTTGCTTTTTGTCTGTTTTCTCACAATTCATTGCATCTCCAGGAGTCAAAACACCACTCGCTCCTCCACCATATGTCCAGTTGGAAATTACACTACAACAGAACCCACTGTACCAACACTGTACTCTCTCTCAAACAGGCAGTAAGGCGGCTGTGACTCAAGTTCCCCAAATTTCTTACAATCTGTTAAACCCCTCCTATGGTTTAGTTTCTTCAATCTATTCTAATATAGGACTGCACCACCACATCTCAGGCCTGCAAGGCATCCAGTCTCGTATGAAGCTATCTTCATGGTCTTCTAATCCCAACTAGAACTTGACTACAGGCCTCCTGGTTTTAAGCACAGCATCACTCCTCCAAACACTGGCTCCCATACCAGGCTGACTATTCTGACAACCCAACTGGACACCCAGAGCCACCCACACAGAGGTCATGTTATAAATTAGCCACCACCATCCAGGATGTGGCCTACACTGCCAGCGGGCGCAATTCCCACATGGCACCTCACTCAGCTGCCCAGAGCTCTAATGCACATAAGCAGCTCACAGTCCTCTCTGTGAATCCTTCTCCAAGGCTTTGCATGATGAAGAGGCCATAATGCTTGTCTTTCAGGACTCACCCAGGCTCTGCAAGAGATCTCCTCCACAGAGCCACATAGGTCCACATGTCATAATCTATCCAACCTTTATCTGATCTGCATTCACCTATTACATGCACAGACCAACAATACTCCAATTCAACACCTCACAAGGGTTACCTCTCACTTCCTCTCAGTGGCATCAGTCTCCTTTTACCAGTGTGGTGACTCAGTATATCGATGTTATCACTCACCATTACTAATTGGGCACTGGGACCTTCTTGGGCTTAACTATAGAGATGGACATTTGGTTCATCTACTTTATGCAGATAGATGATCAAAGACAGTTCTCCATAACCTTCAAAATGGCTGAAATTTTTACACCCTGATGTCCACAATAGGAAAAGGAGTTTTGGAACATAATTGCTTCATTGCTTCTCTGAGGACAGAAATATGGTCATCACCCTACAAACCAAAAATGATTGTCAATCAGATGTCGTGTTTCTATCTGGAACTGAAACTTTCAAAAACTGAACCTCTTGTAATTCAACCATCTACTAACCTATCTGGACTTGATGTTTCCATCTCAGTGTGTGGCACTACAGAAACTTCTAGGCAGCTTGCCCGTTCTCTTGGGGTTTTGTTGGACTCGGATCCTTCCTTCATCTCTATGTTCAATCACTTGCCTGCTCATGTCGCATGCACTTCAAAAACATCTCCAGAGTCTATCCTTTTCTTACTTTGTAGACAGCAGAAAATGCTCATTGTTACCTTGATTCATTCTCTTCTTGATTAATGTAACTCATTACTAACCGGTCTTCCACTCACTGAACTCTCCCACCTCCAATCTATCTTGCACGCAGCAGCCAGGCTCATCTATCTGTCTACCCACTGACCCTGTGGCAGCGATAACCAGTTGAAAACTCGGTACTGGGTTTGCTATTTAACTATTGGCTCCACTTTATTTGTTTTATTTTACTCACTTATATGATGTTGACATATTCCACAGCACTTTACAGACATTTATTCTTTGGGTACTGGAATCCGTGTCTCTTAGGTCTTCTGAGGAGTCTTTTGATTAATATACAAACATGGCATGGTAGACAGAACTGGTTCACAGTAGGGCTTAACCATTTTAGAACAAGGAATCAGACGGGGTTGCCCTTGTTGTTCTCTCTAGTTACGTTTGCAGGGTCACACAGGTTCTCTCCAGTTAGGGCACAATATGCACAGAGTTGTGATTACCTGATGGAACTCAGACCTTCTTGATTTTTCCAGATTTGCCACACTGGACATCTACCAGACCTTGAACATGGATGGATACCACCCATTGACGACAAGAGCACTCCATTTTATATTAGGGCCTTATGACACGGTGGGGGTTTGGTTATCCTGGAGACTAATGATGAATGAATCAAAGTAACATAGTAACATAGTTTATAAGGCCGAAAAAAGACATCTGTCCATCCAGTTCCGCCTGTTATCCTGCAAGATGGTCCAGAGGAAGGCAAAAAACCCCTGTGAGGTAGAAGCCAATTTTCCTCACTTTAGGGAAAAATAATTCCTTCCTGACTCCAATCAGACATCAGAATTACTCCCTGGATCAACGACCCCTCTCTAATAACTATAACCTGTAATATTATTACCTCCAGAAATACATCCAGGCCCCTCCTGATCTCTTATAGTGAACTTACCATCACCACCTCCTCAGGCAGAGAGTTCCATAGTCTCACTGCTCTTACCGTAAAGAATCCTCTTCTATGTTTATGTACAAACCTTCTTTCCTCCAGACACAGAGGATGTCCCCTCGTCACAGTCCTGGGGATAAATAGATGATGGGAGAGATCTCTGTACTGACCCCTGATATATTTATACATAGTTATTAGAGATGAGCGAGCATACTCGTCCGAGCTTGGTGCTCGTTCGAGTATTACGGTGCTCGTAAGTGCTCGCTGCTCGGACGAGTATCTCGCCATGCTCGAGGAAATGGCAACTTCCGCATCGTGCTTTTTTGGCGCCTATAAACCCAGCCAATCACAAGCCAGGAGACTCTGCGGTACACTCAGCATCACGTGGGGCCCTTACATGTCGATAGCAGGGGTTGGCTGGCCTGATCAGGTGACCCTGGAATATACTAGTGACTGGCCGCGGTGCTCGGCTCAGATGCCGTCTGGATGTTGTTAGGGATAGAGCTGCTGCCTTTCAGGGACAGTGTTAGGGCCTGCATTTAGTTGTCTGTTAGGCAGGGATCACCCACAAAGAACCCAACAGCCCTTCTAAGGGCTACAAGAAATTTTATTTTTGTCTCCTGGCTTGGCTGGCTGGCTGGCACTAGTAGTGCAGCTATCGCCATATATAACCCCCTTTTTTTTTTAATTGTTATATCTCAGTGATACAAATCCATTGCACACAGCAGTGTGGAACCATTCTGTGTGTCACAGTTCAGTACACTCACTATTTTCTGTCCAGGTGACACTGTCTGTACGTCACTTAATCCAACCAGGTCTTTTGCTGTCACGTATATAGCTTGATCACAAAAATCTCTGTCCGACATTTGTCTGGGTCGCAGTCAAAATAGCCACCGTTAACAGAGTGTGAGTTAGGTCTACGATAGTTTCTGCACGTCACGTTCCAAAAAAAACAAAACTACAAAAAAAAAATATATTAAAAAAATAGTTTTTTTGTTGTTTTAGCTCAGTGATACAAATCCATTTCACACAGCAGTGTGGAACCATTCTGTGTGTCACAGTTCAGTACACTCACTCCAATCCGTATATTCTGTCCAGGTGACACTTTCTTTACGTCACTTAATTAAACCAGACTGAACAAGTTTGTGGGTTTCAGTACACCAGGCCCATGTAATTTTTTTTTTTTTTATATTATACACTTATATACAGAAAATGTTAAACCCCAGGGCTAAGGGTCGAGGACGAGGGCGTGGGCATTCAATTACTGCAGGGGGCAGAGGCCGTGGTCCTGGGCAGGGTGAGACAGTACCTGCTGATGAGGGAGCTGTGGAACGCCGCAGAGCTACAATCCCTAGCTTCATGTCTCAACTTACAGGGACACGTGGTAGAGGACTGTTGAAACCACAACAGTGCGAACAGCTGATGTCATGGATTGCGGACAATGCTTCAAGTAATTTGTCCACCAGTCAGTCTTCCACGCAGTCCACCCACGTTACCCAAGGGAGCAGGGGCTGGCTGGCAAATTTTAGCCTGGGGGGCAAGCACACAGCACTGGCCCATGTGTAGCGGCCCACCCTTAACCTGTTTAACTCCGCCTACCATAAAGCCGGTATAGGTAAATGGGCTTTAAATGGTTAAAAGGCGGCAGCTGGTTGTGTTTTCATGTTGGATCCCAGATACAGAACATGGCTGAGTCCGTAGCAACAGCCTGATCATTAGAGGGACCAGATTTACCAACCCCTGAGCTTAAGAGACTCCATTGAGTACAATGGGGTCTGCTCAGGATGCTGCTCTTTTACCGGACAAAAAGGTCTTGCATGCAGAACTTTTCTGCCCGGTCTTTTTAACAGAATCTGTGACCCAAACGCAAATGTGAATGGATAGTATTAGACGTATAGCATCAGATGTATGTTTAACACACAAATACAGAGCAAGAACCAAGATCACTACATACACACAGCACCAGAACCAAATCTAGAAGTCAAACACAGAACCAGAACCAAGTTCACTGCATGAATACAACACCAGAACCAGGCCCATAAGTCAAATACAGCAACAAAATCAACAAGAAATATAGCACCATAACTAAACCTATAAGTCAAATACAGAACCAGAACCAAGTTTACTACATAAATACAGCACCAGAACCAAACCCATAAGTCAAATACAGCACCAGAACCTAGTTCAATACATAAATACAGCACCAGAACCAATTTCTCTACATAAATACAGCACCAGAACCAAGTTCTCTACATAAATACATCACCAGAACCAAGTTCTCTACATAAATACAGAACCAGAACCAAGTTCTCTACATAAATACATCACCAGAACCAAGTTCTCTACATAAATACAGCATCAGAACCAAGTTCAATACATAAATACATCACCAGAACCAAGTTCAATACATAAATACAGCATCAGAACCAAGTTCAATACATAAATACATCACCAGAACCAAGTTCAATACATAAATACAGCACCAGAACCAAGTTCAATACATAAATACAGCATCAGAACCAAGTTCTCTACATAAATACAGCATCAGAACCAAGTTCAATACATAAATACAGCATCAGAACCAAGTTCTCTACATAAATACATCACCAGAACCAAGTTCAATACATAAATACAGCATCAGAACCAAGTTCTCTACATAAATACAGCACCAGAACCAAGTTCAATACATAAATACATTACCAGATTTTAAATGTTTAGTACAGATACCATCTGAGTAGTCAGGTCAGCCCTCGCCATATGAAACTACAGCTCCCAGTATGGCCTGAACAAGTGTAAAGGGATGCTGGGAGTTATTGCGCAAAACAGCATGCTACCACCCATCATCAGCTGTAGATCATCCAGGTGACTACAGCTCCCATCATACACAGTCAGTAGCAGAATAATCATTTCCATTTAGTGACTTACAGGTGACGTCTCCTCCTTCCCCATCTGGTTCAGACCACCATGACGACTCCTCCCATCCACAATGCAGCTTTGCAGATTTTGCCGAGAAGATGTCTTCAGCTTCACGCTTTACCAACACATTGGCACCCTGCATACTGACACAAACTCATCTTAGTGCCACATTCTGTGCCCTGAATATAACAGTAGCATTAGTGCCACATACTCTGTGCCCTCTGTATACAGTGCCATATGCCCTCTGTATATAGTGCCACATGCTCTGTGCCCTCTGTATATAGTGCCACATACTCTGTGCCCTCTGTATATAGTGCCACATACTCTGTGCCCTCTGTATATAGTGCCACATACTCTGTGTCCTCTGTATATAGTGCCACATATTCTGTGCCCTCTGTATACAATGTCATATGCCCTGTGCCCTCTATATATAGTGCCACATACTCTGTACCCTCTGTATACAGTGCCATATGCCCTTACCCTCTGTATATAGTGCCACATGCTCTGTGTCCTCTGTTTATAGTGCCACATGCTTTGTGCCCTCTGTATATAGTGTCATATGCCCTGTGCCCTCTGTTTATAGTGCCACACACAGTGCCCCCAATGCTAGTGCCACATGCTTGGTGCCCCTTATAAAACGTGCCTCTTATATGTGCCCCTTTGTGTATAGTGCCCCTTCAGTGTGCCCCCTTTATGTATTGTGCCTCTTGCAGTATATGTGCCCATTTGTGTATAGTCCCTCTTCTGAGTGCCCCCTGAATACAGCATACACACACTGTATTATAATACTCGGTAAAAGCTAGAATGCAGTGGGTGAGACGTCACTGGCTACAAGTTGCTAACGGTCACATGACAAGCTAGATGCAGTGGGTATATAGAGTATATACAGCAGTTTATATAATATATATCTATACACACTGCATCTATTATACCTCGTACCTAACATATCAGTACACTACTGTATATACTATATATCTGTACACACTGCATCTATTATACCTCATACCTAACATATCAGTACACTGCTGTATATACTATATATCTGTACACACTGTATCTATTATACCTCATATATCAGTACACTGCTGTATATACTATATATCTGTACACACTGAATCTATTATACCTCGTACCTCACATATCAGTACACTGCTGTATATACAGCAGTGTACTGATATGTGAGGTACGAGGTATAATAGATGTAGTGTGTACAGATATATAGTATATACAGCAGTGTACTGATATGTGAGGTATGAGGTATAATAGATGTAGTGTGTACAGATATATAGTATATACAGCAGTGTACTGATATGTGAGGTATGAGATATAATAGATGCAGTGTGTACAGATATATAGTATATACAGCAGTGTACTGATATGTGAGGTATGAGGTATAATAGATGTAGTGTGTACAGATATATAGTATATACAGCAGTGTACTGATATGTGAGGTATGAGGTATAATAGATGTAGTGTGTACAGATATATAGTATATACAGCAGTGTACTGATATGTGAGATATGAGATATAATAGATGCAGTGTGTACAGATATATAGTATATACAGCAGTGTACTGATATGTGAGGTATGAGGTATAATAGATGTAGTGTGTACAGATATATAGTATATACAGCAGTGTACTGATATGTGAGGTATGAGGTATAATAGATGCAGTGTGTACAGATATA
>ONZH01005355.1:0-11490 GCA_900303285.1 Rhinella marina | reverse complement strand
ACTGGTAATATTGACAACTTTATACAATGAGGAAAGTTTCATAATTGCAATTTTAAAATAATAAATAAATGAGATTACGTCCATGGCACGGTGCAATTAAAATGAGCTAATAATAATCTGCACCACAGGTTCTTAACCGATTTAAGAGGCACCGATCCTAGCAGAGAGCTCCTGTCCTAGAGGACTGCGCCTTCATTATTCCCTACATTACAATATCCCGTACAATTACATTCACATTATGTCTATTTGCAGATGTGATTATTCGTTTCCATTATGCAAATAATTCAGAAAACCAAATAGCAATCTGTATTTTATTGGAGAATTTGTGGGCAAATAATTCGCTGAGAGTTGCAGACCTGATGAAAATGAATGATCATACAGTGGCATGGGTAATACGAAAATACAGATAAACGCTCTTGTTTTTGAAAATCCTTTTTCAAGAGAGAGGTCATCTAATTAAGATCCTCCTCTGTCGGCAAGAGAAAAGAGGAGCTACAAATTGTCTCTTTCTGTCCACCCATCATGTCCATACATTACATGGACAACAATAGGGTGCAATGCTTCATTTCACCTGTGGTGGCGCTGCAGGAAAATTGAACACTTGCTGCAAGGTTCTCCACAGATTATAGGTAATGACTGGGGGTCTCAGCAGTAGAAAACAGTGTAATCTGCTTTTCTTTAGAGAGCCTTCTAATAAAAGTGTTTATCCAAAAAAGATAACTTCTTCAAGATACTGTATGTTGAGATAAACTTGCATATTAGATAGATAGATAGATAGATAGATAGATAGATAGATAGATAGATAGATAATAGAGAGATTAGATAAGAGATATATAGATACATATATATGAGATAGATAGATAATATATAGACAGATAGATAATAGATAGATAGATAGATAGATAGATAGATAGATAGATAGATAGATAGATAGTAGATGATACATAGATAGATAGATAATAGATGATAGTAGATAGTATAGATAGATAGATAGATAGATTAATATATAATAGATAGATAGATAGATTAATATATGATAGATAGATAGATAGATAGATAGATAGATAGATAGATAGATAGATAGATAGATGAACTTGGATAACTCATGGGATCGACCTGTAATAAAGAATAGATGATTTCTTAAAAACTGAACAATCCCTTTAAACTGGCCTTATAATAATTATTTCCACTTGTTGCATACGTTATTGCGCATTTATGTACAGTTTGTAGTCGGCTTCTGACTGTAACTTATCATTACTTAATAAATGTAAATTTATGAAACAGCGACTTAGTGAATTACATTTTGGATTACATTTGTTTGTTTGCGTCCCTGAATTGGAAAACAGAGAGCGGAGCCATTAGGGAGAACACTGCATAAATTGTGAGAGTAAATCCAGATGTGGGGCGCAGTAGCAATTCTAACCTGACAAAAGGTACAAAGAAAGGAGCATTTATCAAAAAAATATATATATATTAACTGTTACATACAACTACTGGAATATTTCGGATAAGTGCCGTGTCCCAGTGCTAGCGCAAGGGGATTATTGTAATATCTCTGTATTTGGGCACTCTGTATCCCCAAGGCTGTGTATAGGGAAGAATAGGGAGTATGGAGTTAATCATCCAGCCCCTATCTTACTTGCTAGGCAGTTGCTAGATGCAGGCTATCTGCACCCTAAGTATTACAGAAGTTCCTAGTAGTCTGAGTCTGAAGTGAGCAGGGAATAGCTGCTCTGAACTGGAAAAACTGCTAGAAAAGGGAACTGGGAAAAAACTGTACTAAAAATGTACCAAAGAGACTACAAAATGGCCATTTACAATGGAGAGTGCAGAGAAATCCAAGTCAGTCAGAGGTAGCACTTATATACCTGCTTTGGACTTCACTACAATTTGGTGGTATTAGAAGTCCCTGCCTACTTAAACAGGTTGGCCCATACTACACTTTGGTGGCCCCAAAATGAGGGCGCACTTCACATTCACTTCTATGGGAATGCCGAAAATAGTTGAGTGCCAGTTGAGTCCATAGAAGGGTATGGAGTGGTGGCCTCACTTGCACGGTGCACTCTCTATTCGCTTCTATGGGACTCCTGGAAATGCCCGAGCATGCTCTCTTGCCTCTTAGAAGAAGTGAATTGAGAGCACACAACGCCAATATATTCTTGTACATAGGGGCAGGGGAGCACCCAGGAATTTTTTCTAGGGGGGGGGTCCAACACGCAAAAAATGCAGGGCGAGTAGTGCGCTGTGCCATTTTTTGCCCCAATGATTTCCTGAAGTGCCTACTGCATGTGAAAATGCGGCGCGCAAATTTTTTTGGCCCTGCCCAATATTATAAGCCCCTCCTAAATATAATAGGCCACGCCCAACAAACACTGTACAGCTAAAATGATATTGTTGAGGCCCGGCTCTACACATCATACAGAGAGGGGAGGGCGTGTCCTGGCTGCACTGCCTGCTTCACATTATACAATAAACAGCAAGCTACAGCCAGGAAGCTCCTCCGCTCTCCTCCCTCCCCAGATCCTACTTAAGGCCTGTGGTTCACCCCACCATCCGCCACCTGCCCATGGCCTGCTGCCCCCCTTGGCCGTCCTCACCCAGCTCTGAATCCTCCTTCTGCAAATGGCAGAGGGAGTAGCCGGAGCATCTCATCTCCTACCTAGTGCCATACCTCTTACATCCAGTGATGTCACCTTTGTTGTAGACGTTTTCTTTCCTCATCTTCTCCATTCGGACCAGACCGCTGTGATGATTTTTCAGCCATCTCTTGTCTCTGCAGAGATTGACAAACAGACTTTAGTTTCCTACATTTCCATCATCTTCACATCTTCTGAACACCTCATCCTGCCATGCCCAATACTGTGCTCCCTAATACTATACTGCAGAAGCAATCCCCCTGAAAATACTAGGACCACACAGATAGTGCACCCCTCAACAATTATTGGCACAATGCCCTAAAAATTAAATGCATCCGGACACTAATAGTATAAAGATAATCCCCCAAAAATAATTGTGCTAAACTGAAACTGTGCCAGGGTGCCCCCCTAAAGTAACAGTGCTCCCCAAAATCCCACCAATAGAAATAATTCTCTGCCAGAGCACACTTAGTAATCATGTTCCCCGTAGCTCCCCAGTAGTAGGAAATCTCACCATAATACCCCAGCCCGCAGTTGAGCTAATGTCCCCATAATGTATACCAGTATAAAATACCCCTATATAGTGCCCCAGTTAATGCCCCCTCCCCCATAGTGCTCCTCTCCCCCATAGAGTCCCCCATATGCCAGTAAAAAATGCCCCTTCTTATTGCCCCCAGCAGATGCCCATATAGTGCTCCTCTCCCCCATAATGCATCAGTAAAAATTGCCCCCTTAGTGCCAGATGCCATAGAGCCCCATATAATGAGCCAGTAAAAATGCCCCTTTAGAGCCACCAGATGCCCCCATAGTGCCCCCAAATGATGCCCTTATAGTGCCACCAGATGCCCCATAGTGCCGCTCTCCCCTATAGTGTCCCCTATAATGTGCCAGTAAAAAAAATGCCGCTTTAGAGCCACCAGATGTCCCCATAGTGCTCCACTCCCCGATAGTGCCCCAAATAATGCCCTATAGTGCCACCAGATTCCCCATAGTGCTGCTCTCCCCTATAGTGCCTCCCATAATGTGCCAGAAAAAAATTCCCCCTTAGTGCCAGATGCCATAGTGCCCCCCATAATGTGGCAGTAAAAAAAATGCCCCTTTAGAGCCACCAGATGCCCACTCAGTGCCCCCAAATGATACCCCTATAGTGCCACGAGATGCCCCATAGTGCCGCTCTCCCCTATAGTGCCCCCTATAATGTGCCAGTAAAAAAAATGCCCCTTTAGAGCCACCAGATGCCCCCATAGTGCTACACTCCCCCATAGTGCCCAAAATAATGCCCCTATAATGTCACCAGATTCCCCATAGTGCTGCTCTCTCCTATAGTGCCTCCCATAATGTGCCAGAAAAAAATTCCCCCTTAGTGCCAGATGCCATAGTGCTCCCCATAATGTGGCAGTAAAAAAATGCCCCTTTAGAGCCACCAGATGCCCTCTCAGTGCCCCCAAATGATGTCCCTATAGTGCCACGAGATGCCCCATAGCACCACTCTGCCCTATAGTGCGCCCTATAATGTGGCAGTAAAAAAAGACCCCTTTAGAGCCACTAGATGCCCCCATAGTGCTCCACTCCCCCATAGTGCCCCCAAATAATGCCCCTATAGTGCCACCAAATGCCAGTAAAGAAATGCCCCCATAGTGCCCCCACAAAATAGGCAAGAAATAAATGCCCGATAGTGCCCCCCAAAAAAATGGGATAATAAGAAATTGCCAGTCGCCAGATGCCCCCATAGTGCAAGCCCCCCCCCAAAAAAAATAAAATTGGCCAGTGGGAAATGCCAGGTGCCCCCCTATTATGTAGCATCTATTAAGAAAAAAAAACACTAATACTTACCTCCATCAGCAGCGATGCGATGCAGGCCTCTTCTGGCCTGTGTCCCTGCTGTGTGCTACCCGGCTCAGGCGGCGCAATGATAATGACGTCATCGCACCGCCTGAGCCGGCCTCTGATAGGTTGCAGCCATTAGTGCCTGCGGCCTATCAGAAAGCACCTCTCCCTCCCCTGCCCCGCCGCAGCACAGTCATCTGTATCGCCATCCTGAGGACAGCGATACAGATGAATATGGAGATGAGCGCTCAAACCCGCTGGACCCCCCCTGTCGGTGCGCCTCTGCATAGGGGTGATATTATACTAGTTATATTCTTGTACATAGAGGCAGTATTGTAGTATTTATATCTTTTTCACAAAAGCAGTATTATAGTAGTTGTATTTTTGTACATACATGTAGTAATATAGTAGTTATATTCTTGTACATAGGGTGCAGTATTATAGTAGTTATATTCTTGCACATAGGAGGCAGTATTATAGTAGATATATTCTTGTACATAGTGGCAGTATTATAGTAGTTATATTCCTGTACATAGGGGCAGTATTAAAGTAGTTATATTCTTTTACATAGGGACAGTATTATAGTAGTTATATTCTTGTACATAGGGGCAGTATTATAGTAGTTATATTCTTGTACATAGGGCAGTATTATAGTAGTTATATTCTTGTACATAGGGGCAGTATTATAGTAGTTATATTCTTTTACATAGGGACAGTATTATAGTAGTTATATTCTTGCACATAGGAGGCAGTATTATAGTAGTTATATTCTTGTACATAGTGGCAGTATTATAGTAGTTATATTCTTGTACATAGTGGCAGTATTATAGTAGTTATATTCTTGTACATAGTGGCAGTATTATAGTAGTTATATTCTTGTACATAAGAGCAGTATTTTAGTAGTTATGTTCTTGTACATAAGGCAGTATTATAGTAGTAATATTCTTGTACATAGGAGGCAGTATTATAGTAGTTATATTCTTGTACATAGTGGCAGTATTATAGTAGTTATATTCTTGTACATAAGAGCAGTATTTTAGTAGATATGTTCTTGTACATGGGCTCAGTATTATAGTAGTTATATTTAGGGATGAGCGAATCGACTTCAGATGAAACATCCAAAGTCCATTGGCATAAAACTTTGTTCTAATACTGTACGGAGCCGGACCTCCATACAGAATTAGAATGTATTGGCACCGATGAGCCGAAGTTATTACGTAATAACTTCAGAAGTTCATTTCTATTGTAAAAAAAAAAAACATTTTTTATTCTATTGTAAAAAAAAAAAAACACCCGAGTTCGGGAAATGTTTTTTTACAGTAGAAATGAACTTATGAAGTTATAACGCAAAGTCTTGCGAGACTTCGCGAAGTAATAAATTCGGCTCATCTGAGCCAATACATTCTAATACTGTATGGAGCTCCAGCTCCGTACAATATTAGAACGAGGTTTTATGTGAATCGACTTCGGATGTTTCAACCGAACTTGATTTACTCATCCCGAGTTATATTCTTGTACATAGGGACAGTATTATATGTAGTTATATTCTTGGACATAGTTGCAGTATTATAGAAGTTATATTTTTGTACATAGGGGCAGTATTATTATACTTTAGACCTGAGGATAGAGGAGATGATCAAAGATATGGCATTACTTAAGCCATTTATATTCTTCATTTCTTTATTGTTTAAAAATGAAAGGTGGAGATCCTATTTAAAGGTTCTGATTTTGCTCCATTAGTTAAAGGGATTGTCCAGTTTCATGATATTGATGACCTATCATCAGGATAGTCATAAAAATCAGAACCATGGGGTTCCAATACTTGGGACCTCCAGATCAACTGTTTAAAGAGGCCATGTGTGTTTACCTGCACATTGTGTACATGTGGTGCAGGGTAATTACAGCTGTTCATTCCATTTACTTAAATGGGAGAGGAAGCTGTAATTACACAGCCCTGCTGCTACAAAATAGATGGCATGTAGGGGAAGGGCTCATGCACACGACCGTATGCATTTTCCTGTCTGCAAAAAACGGATCCGCAAAAAATACAGATGACGTCCATGTGCATTCTGTATTTTGTGGAACGTAACAGCTGGCCCCTAATAGAACAGTAGTATCCTTGTCTGTGATGCGGACAATAACGGAAATACGGACATACGGAAGTGGAATGCACACGGAGTACCTTCCGTTTTTTTCCAGGACCTATTGAAATGAATGGTTCCACATACGGTCACGGAAAGAAAATATGTTGGTGTACATGAGCCCAAATACTGAAGTGAGTTCAACGCTCGCACAAATGTCCCCACCGATCTGGTATTGAGTACCTATTCTAAGGATGGGTTATTAATATCATGAAACAGGACAATTCCTTTAAGAAATCAAATTCTAAAGCTGATAGATCCTAATATCAACTGAAAGTTGTACTGATGAAGAGAATGGCCGTTATTTTAGTCCCATCCGCTAGTACGCTTTCAATGACCATTGGGGTTAAACATCCCTCAACCATTTCGCCTTTCTCCAGATAGTAATTTGCTCTCCCCACCAGTCTGCATGGCTTAGAAGGAAGGGGAAGCAAAAAATCTTCTAGCAGGGACCACTTCATCACTGCTTTCTATTATGCCAGCATACAGTTTTGCAATTCATTTTCAAAACTTGAAGAGTGTATTAGAAATTGTAATCTCCCTGCACATTTTATCTTAATTGACCGTAAAGTTAGAAATTGGGTTTTAAATTTTAAATCAAGTTTTTGATTTTCAAATCAGTCAAACTTCCAGCTCCTTAAGTCTTTTCTCTTCGCCTGGTTTCCTGCCTGGTTGTCATCTCATTTCTGCAGGGGGATGACATTGACCCCAGGAGAGTTTGTGTTTTTGACTTTTTCAGCCGCTGGCTAAGAGTCATCCACTTACTGGCAGATTGAATGTACATTCGAAGAAGAGCTACTTAAGTTTCCAGATTGTCTTCTCATCTATTGTTTTAACAGTAATGGGGAAGATGAAGGAGAAAAGGAAGCGATTAAAATTTACAAACACCAATTACCAGAATGAAAGTAGGAGGCAAGTAAAACTTTATTAATTTTCATATCGAAACTTGATGTTCCATTTATTGGCTGCTGTCCCTTCAGCACCAAGGTTTATAATGGAAGAATGCATCTCATAGAAAGACATTTAATTGTCTGAAATCTGAAAACCTATATTTAACAATTTCCAGTCCAGTGGTACTCAACCTGCCACCCCATTTATCGCCCTTGACTCCACTGGGTGCCACACATCTTACTCAGCCAAGGCTGGCATATAGGGCAGATACATAGCATAACCAGATGTGCAGTCTGTGTTTATTCTGTATGCTGTTCTATAGAAATATAACTATAAAATCAAGCCATGGCACTGGTTGAATATGAGCATCCATGATGTCCCCTTAACCGTGTCAAAATGCTCCATAAAGGTGACAGCCAGAGTGTCCTCATATTAGTCTTCCCAGATGAAATACCTGTAAGGTCATTGCTCTTCCACGAGAATGTTTTTAACCTAAAATCTCCTCTTTACCACAAACAAGAGCTGGGGTCCAATCTAACTAGCCTCAAGGGATTAAAATGCAGAGTGGTATGAGCAAACTCTTGGTCTAAAATGAAAATCTTTGATGACAATATCTGGTAATGTCTCTTCCTCCATAAAACTCAAAACATCAATACACTAGTGCAGTCTCCATACTTGGTAAGCGCTAATCAATGTGTCCTGCCTGCAGTGACTACAGGTGGTTATACCTGATTTTTATAAGACTTTATATCCCAAATAACATAAAAATAGCTAACAAAGAAGCACAGTTCTCAGGCACAAAGCACAGCCAATAACAAAGACAATAAGTAAGCACATAACAACATAGTTTTCTCCTTCCATTCATCATCCTTCCATATTACAGTGTCAGGCTTCACAATACTTGACCTTTTCCAGCCTGTGTTTTGACATTTAAATAGCAACAGGCAGTGTAAGAGCAGCTTGTAAGTTAATGTATATCTGACATGATACATCCTCCATTTACTAAGTGATACTCATCTACATGGGGTTAAAACCTCCAACAACAGAGCTTTTCTTCCTTAGAAATATGCTCATAAAAATATTGAAGGGGTTGTCTCAAATCTGCATGACTTGTCCAAGGCTTATCAACATCACAGTAGTAGTAGTAGCCTGTTTTGTATACCCCCTCCTGCTGCCAAAAAGAGGCCATCCATTCTTTTGGATTGGTTTATGTACTTCTACAATTCCAATTTAAAGTCAGTCATAAAAATATAACTCCTATAATACTGCCATGCCCTCTATATCCAAAAATATAACTTCTATAATGATATTTTATTTAAAACTTGCAAAAAAATGCTACAATATATTTACAATAAAATCACAGGAAAGAAATAAGCTAAAAAAAACATGAAGTTACACCAATTAATGACATCAGAAAGGGACACTCTGACAGGAGATGCTCCATTTTCTCTATATTTTATCTGATCACACTCTTCCCTAGGACAGAATCTATTTCATACATTACATTTTAGTTGCTAGCCACGCCACGTCCCCCATGTGAGGAGACAACCTAGGAGCTTGTAAGATTATTTCAGCCTACCTCACATCTAGAGTCGGGGCATTCCTCCGCTGTATCTGGACACTGAACTGGGATTTCAGTAGGTTGTCATATATCACCTTCCTACTAAGTAGTCTGACCTCATCGTAAAGGTCCCCCCACCTAATGATCTTACTAATGATATGAACTCCATACCAAGACCCATTGGGGGTCATTTATCAAACAGAAATATGCCTAATTTAGGTGTGTATGTCTGTTGCAGATTGCAGTGCAAAGGTCATTTGCACCGCAATCTGTGACTTTTCCCTGCTCACGGCAGGTCTAAAAAAGAGGACATGGCATGGACGGGGAAAGGGCCGGCAGGCCTGTCTCATTTACTGTTTTCTTATATTTAGAAGTGGTGGTGGACCTGCCAAAGTTATGTAGAGGCCTGTACCTCTTCATAACTCCCGTGGATCCACCACCAGGTCTAAAAAGCCAGTCTTAATAAATGTGCCCCATTGTTCTTAATGCTCCTTGAGATCCTCTTAAAGGGCTAACCTACCAACCATACAGACACAAATTGCTGGTTCTGACTCTTGAACAGACAGCAAAATGGTTTCAACTGTGAAGTCTTACCAAATGAGAAATTTTATATCAAAAACATCAAGTTAAGAATAGTTCTGGACAGGGCATGGAGGGCCCACCCTTCCTATGGAGTAGATAGGCAATGTTCCTCCCGATCACACTCACTCTGCTACCCCACAAGAAGTGTAAAAAGAAATTGGTCAGTTTTGGGTGCAAACTATCTGGTACTGGAAACACCACAGATATATACAGGAAGAGCAGAAGTAGAGATGAGCGAATCATTCAAAATTTTATTCGCCAAACATTCGGCGAACTTTTCATAAGTATATTCTACGAATCTATTCGACAAATCTGCGTACAATCATGCGTTATTATGTGGCGTTTTGCGAACATTCGCGCACTAATAACGAACATTCAGTTTTAAAAGGTATGCAGTTTTAATTATGTATATGATTCATGGTACAAATAAGGATGTATCGATCATGTTTGATGCACAGTGTTCAATAGATTATGCCTAATGCATATTCTATGTGAATTCAAAGTATACTTTCACTAATTCATTCTTTATACACATAATAATGAGTTTTAATGAGCATTGGGTTTAATTAATTGTTCATGTTTACAATAGAACACACTCTAATATACACCGATGTGGTTTTACAACAATTTTACCTATTTCCGCATTCATGTAGCTGTTTTTTGGATCATGTGATCGGGGCCAATCACGTGATCGGCAACCCGCGTCTCTGTTACCAGGTTCGCTGCAGATTTACTTCCGACCACATGGTGTCATGTGATTGTGACATCAAGGTATCACGTGATTATGACATCATCTCCTCGCGAGATTTTGTCAGCGTGATGCCATTGTGGGGCGGACGTGCGCGAACCTGGACGCGGTGATGAGGTAACTTCAATCACCTGAAATGGCATTATTTAAACCCTCCAGAGAGTGTTGTCCTCACTTCTTCTTGTCACCCCTGACAAAGCCATATCGGCAAAACGCGTCGGGTGAGTGGGGGACTACACCTGCGGAAGCCTTGACGGTCGCCTTGTTTGTTGGTAAAATCTGTGATGCCACTATTATTGATTCCACCTTCTTGGAGCTCTATTTTGTGGTAAACCGGTTGGTTACCTTCCATATCTTTCCATATTTGAGCTTCTGGGGTAATTTCTTTTGCCGTGGCAAATATTCCTTTGTGTGACCTATGATTAATTAATACAGGCCTATCACATGGCCATTAAATTGGATTAATCAACCCAGGCATGAGTGCATGTGTGTAGTTCTCCCACTAGTGGGGCTTATTTGCCTTTTTATATTTCTTTTTCCTGTATATGTGGACTCTTCCATTTTATTGATCTTAATCGATTGTTTAATAAAGATTTAATCTTTTGTGTATAAATGAGTTTGTACTTCTTGTGGCATTATACAGCTCTTATTGTAGGTTGTAGTGGTAATGTTTGGGGCTGTGCCCAGTTGTAGGCCTAGTCGTTGTGGTATATTTTGAATATTGTTCTGTGTTTTTCACAGGTTGGCCTTTAATACTATGGAATGTTCCGTAGTCGTGATATGACTTGGTCCAATCGCGTTAGAGACGCTTTTAATGAGGAGTCCACAGGAACAGGAGAACTTGGTCGGAAAAGGGCCTTAGAAAAGGCATTAAAATCCATCCTCCATAGAAGAACTCGTATTTGGTGGAATAAGGTGACCATTACAGAATTACTTAATTAAGGAATTTACTTCCTAGAGGTTTTACGAGTCCAAGTGTTCCCTTCTTTTTCATTGGAGGATGAGAGTTTACTATCCCAATGGAGGAGGCCTGCAGTGTATGTTCCCGAACCTTTTTGGGTCTGATTATTTCTCATAATGAAAAACTTTCTCAACTATTGAGGT